>SSNS01000678.1:45497-113665 GCA_006937985.1 Aphyosemion australe | reverse complement strand
ATAATGGCTTCCTAATGATTTTTCACTGGCTGAGAAGCCGATATTTAACATTGACGTGTTTGTTTAATCTTGCCTTCTTCAACCAGCTCACATGCACCCCACGAGCACGCGCACTCCAAAACGAGAACTTGAGCTCTGGCCTATATGCCGACACAAAGGTCGAATATAAACAAATATGAACCAGCAGCGAACAAACCGGCACAACAAAGCTCATTTCATAATGTGAAACGCATAAATTATGTCTTACCGTTGACGACTCATGTTATAATCCGTGTTATGGGAGACAAAACTCCCTTCACAACAGCATAAGAGCCGATGCCTGGCTGTTAGCTTGCTTTGTCCCAACTCAACAACATTCGAGGGCGCCATTACGCACGAGGCGAGGATCGGGCTTGTACATACACAGTTGGATCCCGTAGGTCACTGCCAGGTCGGGTTCAGTTATAACTTTTGTTGTTTTGGAGCAAGACGCTGAAGCTGCGTCCTGCTTCCTTCCACTAATCAACGCGCCCCTCAGTCCCGCGCGTGTCCAAGACAGCCAAAATATCGCGCGTGATCTCGCGAGAAAATATGCCCTTTACAGAAAAGGATCAAAAAAGCACATTTTTAATTTATTTTTCTAATACAATTTATTTTAATGGTCTAAAAGACTATAATAGGATATTATAGGTGATGACACCTTTAAGTACTCAGAAGCAGGCACATTGATCAGAAACTATTGAATGCAATGAATTATTGAAGGTAGATAATGGAACATAGGTAGTGAGCTTTAGTGATTTTTGCAGTTCATTCCAGTCGTTGGGAGCAGCAAACTGGAATGAGGAGCAGCCATAGGAGGTGCAAGCTTTGGGAATAACCATAGAGATTAGGTTACTGGAACGTAAATTGTGCTGGTTGTTAGAAGCGATGAGTAATGAGCGAAGATATGACGTGTTCTACAGATGATTGTTTTGTATATAAATTGATACCAATGTAACAACCGGGAATGGAGTGATGGCCAGTTAACGAGTGAGTACAGATCACAATGAGGAGTAGTGAAAAGGGCTGAAAGGCTCGGTCACCTCTGGTCTTAAGCCTAGTTCGGGGCACTACCAGTAACCATTTGCCTGAAGATCTGAGAGAGCGTCCTGGACTGTGGATTGCCAACAGATCAATGATATAATCGGGTGCCTGACCATTTAGCGCTCTAAAAGTAATGACTAAGATTTTGAACTGGATCCTATAGAGACCTGGGAGCCAGTGTAGAGTTGCTAAAACAAGGGTGATGTGAGCTCTTTTACTGGTGCATGTTAAAAGTCTGGCAGTGGAGTTTTGCACCACCTGAAGACATTGAAGGTCCTTCTTACTTAAGCATGTAAAAATACTGTTACAATAATCTAAACGAGAGGAGATAAAAACATGTATTATCATCTCTAGCTCTTTTTTAGAAAGCATAGTCCTGAGTTTAGAAATATTTCTCAATTGGAAGAGACAATTTTTAACTAACTGGTTTGTGTGTTGTGTCAGAGACATCTCAGAGTGAAAAATAACACCTAGGTTGCGGACACTCAATATAGCTGAAGAGGCCAATGTACCGAAGTGGTCTTTGATTATTTGGAGCTTAATCCCAGGAGCAATAATTAGAGTTTCAGTCTTGTTAGGGTTAAACTAAAGTCCGTACTCAGCCAACGTTTGATTTGGCACAGACAGTCCATGAGTGGAGACAATAAATGCAACTCATTCTCACAAAAGGAGCAGTACAGCTGAATATCGTCTGCATACAGGTGATATGATATATTGCTGAAATTGTTAATTAACTTTCCTAGGGGTAGAATGTAAAGTAAAAACAAGAGGGGTCTCAAAATGGAACCCTGTGGTACTCCGCACGTAATATCAGCTGCTTCAGAAGATATCTGATTTGCCAGTACACTAAAGCTTCTACCGGAGAGATATGACAAGAACCAATCCAGTACTAAACCAGACAACCCCATGTCCCTGAGCCTGCTGATCATTATGCAGTGGTCAACAGTGTCAAAAGCAGAGGAGAGTGCAGATCCCTGAACTGTTGTGCTGCAGTTATTTCACCTCTCTGCCTTGGCTGTGGCACTCCCTTTGAGCTGCTTAGTTCAAAAGTACCTCATGAAGTAAAAAACTCAGAAAGCCTGGAAGCGTTTTTTCTGGAGGATTTAGAGGAGATGCAGAAAGATCAGAGAAAGACAGGAAAAGAAATAAAAAACAAGAAACCAAAACAAAGTGCTTGAAAAGGAAAAGGCATAAACGGGGTTCGTACGGGTGCTTGAAATCCTTGAAAATGCTTGAATTTCAATACCGTGTTTTCAAGTTATGGAAAGTGCTTGATTTCTGTATTGGGTCCTGGAAAATGCTTGAAAAACAACCTGCACAGTTTTGTATATAAGATCACCCAAGTTAGTTTGATGAAAAAACTCAATTTGTTATTTTTGTTAACGTTACAAACTAGAGAGCGATTATTTCGCCTTTAGTAAACACGGATGCAGCTTCTCTGAGAGGGTCCGCTCCTTTCTGTCACACCGGTCTGTTAGCAGCAGGCTCCTCCTACTATAAAGTCCAGCCGCTGGACCGGCGGTGTACGCTGGCTTCGCTATGAAGCAGACCTACTTTACCGATGAGACTTTTATGCTAGTCGCGTGTGTGAGAGCTGCTTTGAGTCTGGGATCCAGCGGGTCCAAGACTGGAGTAGAGCGGGGTACCGAGAAAAACGGTAAGCAATATTTTTTTTGGTGCTAGAAAGTCTGTTATGAGCCGCAAAGCCCCGTTCCTCCCGCTGCTGCGGGTCACGTCAGACGTCGGCTACTCTCATTCACAAACTTTGTTTACAAAACACCACCGAGTTCACCAACTAATAAAATACCGAAAAAAAAATCAAAGTTTTGGCTGCATCTGGGGAAAGTAAACAGCAGCAGAGCTAACTGTAACACCTGTGTTCAGATTTGTCATTAAACATGTAAATACCAGTAATTTAATAAAGCATGTCGTCGTTCATGACATCTATTTGTGAGCAGAAGCATGTTGTTTGGCTGCGAAAGCAGACCCGAGTTCACGTGGCAAGCCATTTTATCATTTAATCAACAGCTAGTAATTCCTATTTTACATAACGACAATATAATTAATCCTAGTCCAGATCATATTCTTACTAGTCACAATTGAAACTAAATATATCAACAGGTACTTTTACTAGCAGAAATACAATCCCTAAAACCTATTTGTTCATCAAGTATAATTATTTATTTTTATCAATTAATGGGTCTACAGATGGAGGGAGGGTTGTGATCAGATATTTCAGTAATGGGTGGTAATCAGTGGCGGCTCGTCCATAGGGGGCGCTAGGGCGCCGCCCCACCAGTCTCACAGGAAGAAGCAGAAGAAGATGGGAATCGCAAAATGTATTTTAAAAAAAATAAAATTTAAACTAAACGATCTATACACCTTATGGGTTGTAAGTGCTGTGTGTAATCTGCATTTAATTGTAGTTTAATAAAGTTAATACTTTTAACACGGCCGAAACGTCGACGTACTTCCTGTCACGTGTCCTCTCGCGGGCACAGCAATCTTTACCGTTGACTTAATACGGGCTAACTGGCGCATGCGCGCTGGATCCCCAACGACAAGGAATAGGAGAGCTGTTGGGCGCATATGGTTGCGATGGCAAGCAAACAGGGGGAGTCTGCTCAGATCAGGAGGAGGATGCTGATTGGTCAGCTCACCAAGCCCAGACAGAACTGGAAATTTCTCCACAGGCTAGTTCACCGTCCTTTGTTTTTGTGGAGCCGCTGCTAACGTTGACTATGGAAAAAACTAGTAGTTTCATCTTTTTAATCATTAGATTCTACAAATGAAATGGATTTTTTACTATAAGATGGATTATTTTAACCAGCAAGGTAAGACAGAATTTAGCTTTTGACTTCATGAAAATAGCTTTGTTTTGCTTTTCATTTAGCAGTCATTGGGTGGTGTTGAGGTAGAAAACGTGGATTCTATCATGTAAAAGAGCCTCTTCCCGTTTAGTGTGTGAAGTTTGCATATATTGGTGAATATGAAGCATGTTTTTGGAACAACTTTGTAGCTAAGTGCTCCTGGACCGGTCCGTAGATTTCAAGTTGTGTGACGCATAAGAATGGTAATTTGGCATTCCCTAGTGGTGATATGTGGTTAGCGCATCTGAAAAACTGACTGCAAAATGAAGAAAAAAACGACAGTTTTTATAGCGCCTCTCAAGATAAAAACCATTCACAAGAACTAACATAAAAAAAATGCGCCCCACCCAAAAAAAAATTCACCATCCGCCACTGGTGGTAATAGTCAGAAATTAGCAGGATCAGAATTTTAAACATAGCTTTTATAAGAGCTGCAAAAGTAGGAGCAAACCTTGACCTTAGACACCTTTCAAAATGTAAAATGTGATGTTTTTATTTACTTTGTCCCTGCTTTGTGGAATATTACCAGATAATATTTATAAGTATGTTCTGATCACATTTTTTTGCCCCCGATCCGTGTCATAGGATTTCGATACCAAGTCCCAATCCAATATCTCAGCAATGCATTCAATTAATAAGTAGAAAGTAGAAAACATCCAAGTTGTCCTTTCAGATTTATTTATTTGTAACTTGAAATATAATATAATACTTTTTTTGTCTGAGACCAAACGGTAACAGAAATTTATCTTTTAACAGGCCTCAACTTCCTGTTTTCATGTCATTTCCTCAGATTAGCTGCCAAAAAACATCACTCTGTCAGGAAGAACATTGATAAGAAATGTGTTAATATTAGGAATATGTTTGATAAAAGCCTCATTTATCATAATTCAAATTGTTTAAATAGTATGTGGCAGTGTTTTGCGATAAGCATTACCATGACTGCACCCATGTTGAGGCTCGCTCTTCCCTGCACAACACGGCTCATACCGTGGCTCTAGGAGACTAGAGATGCACCGATCAGGATTTTGAGGGCCGATCACCGATTACCAAAAGCAGTATCTGCCGATCCCGATATTACCGATCACAGCGTCAAATTCATAAATTCTTCAATATTGTTTTCTCATGTACGCAACATTGCCATTGTATTATTAGTATAAAAAGTAGGAGATGAGAAAGTATCATTGACCACTGTTTTATTGCATGCTGAGGCCATGTGCAATATTTAACACTCTACAGACTCTCTTAGAGACAACTTAGACTCAGCTTAAGTGTAGCTTAAATAGTGCATGAAAGCAAAAAAACATCGAATTTGTGTGTTGTGAGATTTTTTATTATTAAATTATTATTATTATTATTATTATCATCATCATCATCATCATCACCACCATCATAACAGTTGCCGTAATGATATAAGAGTAATGTTATGTGTTAGTTTTATTTTGAAGGGCAGTTCAGCTGCTAGAAAATGTTGCCGTTTCTGGTTCCAGGTCAGCGGCTGTTATGTTATGCTAAGAAAAGCCGCCCAGTTGTGAACTATTCTGTGGATAAATGGAGAAGTTGTAAGCCGTGGGTTACAGCCGTCAGTAGCCTGAATAAAAGATCCCTAAACGAGTGACCTGAGAGAGTCAGAGTCGTTACGTTAATAGCTTTATTTATTTATTTCTCAAGGCGGACGCTAGCGGGCAGAACCCGGCGTCGTCCACCACAGAGAAAGGTTGCTCGTCCACATGATGACTTTAATTACTTTTCAGGTTACACCCCCGTCAATGTGTGTGCGTGACTCCACAGTCAAGCTCACGGAGAAGTATAAATTAGGCTTTAGTTAACTATTTTTCAGACGGTCATGTTCACACAGGCGAGTGGTTAGTGCAACTGTGTCTGACTGCTGCCGCTCCTACTTCGAGTGTCTTTTCATTTCTACAGGGAGACGTGAAAACTCACCTCACTCACCCAGAGTTTGCTCTTTCAAAGTCTTATTAAATTCGCTGTGTTAACGCATTGTGAAGAGCTTCCCCCGCTCGTTTACATCATGAGTAAAAGTTAGTTTTAGATATTTGCCGCTGTGCGCATGCGGGCGAGGGAGGCGTGATGCTGCAGCTACACACAGGTTCTCTGTCGGCCGCAAAATATGAGTGACAGGTGATCGGCTGGTATGATCGGCTCTGAAAGGCTCTGAAAGGAGTTGCCGATCACGTGTTTTTTCACCAATATCGGCCGATTACGAGCAGTTACCGATCAATCGGTGCATCCCTATAGGAGACTGCAAAAACCAACGTTTGCAACCAGAGTGATCCAGTGTGATTAATATATGGCTATCTTGGCTGTGTTTTTGCTGTCAGTAGACAGTTTCTCTTTGTCTTTTAGTGTATCTTGAGTGTCAGATGGCTGTGTGTTTTTGTCCGAGTTGCTGCTGTGAACTGGGAGAGCAGGGTGTTTGGTTTTAAGGTAACAGACTAGAACTAAAAGCAGACAGGTTAAAATTAAAACTAAGTCATTAGGCGCTTTCGGACAGAGTAGTTCTAGGAACTGAGTTCCTAGAACCATCCTCTTAGATTTTAGTTCCTAGAACTACCCCTCCCAGGGGAACCTTTTCAGATTGCATTTGCACAGGAGTCAGGACCTTTGGTAGAGGCGGGTGTGACGAAACCGCCTGCGACAGTCACGTGTTAAGTCACGTGATCTACTCATCACAGTCACGAGCCGGAAACCAATGAGTAAATAAACAACGCTGCAACGCTAATGGAGAGCGAGGAGGCAACTCTGTTCCAGACTAATCTTTTTCACCTGATTCCAGTAATTTAAAATCACAGGATCAGGCCTGATTTTCGATCCTGTGATCGGATAAGCTCATCCCTATTATCTAACAGTAATAAATTCATATGATAGTGAGGTGAAACTGTCCTCTTGAGTCCTTATGTATTGTTTTGTCTTTGCCGTGTGGTGCTTGAAAAGTTTGAAAATTTACCTTGAAAATGCTTGAAAAGTGCTTGAATTTGTCAGTGGAAAAAGTGTAAGAACCCTGCATAAAGCAACAATCTATTAGCAAGTATTATTTACATATTTGAAACCATTCAGATGACCTTCAAAGCTCAGTCCCACACCCAGGGCTGATTCAAGGCATTTGGGGGCTCAAGGCAAAATGGACTTGGAGGCCCCCCTCCAAAATGTTGAGTTTGTGCGCTCCCAAAAACCCAAAGTGTGAACTGTTCTGGTTTCTCTCTTTTGAAATAAATATAATGGCTTTTAGTGTGACCCCAAACCTCCACACCATAAGTTATATAAGGTAGCAGTAGAGATGAATACAACATGAAGGGAGCCTTGTAATTAAGGACGCTTAGTCAGTACACTCTTAGTCAGATTTAGGGATGTTCCGATCACATTTTTTTGCTCCCGATCTGAGTCATTTGATTTTGAGTATCTGCCTATACCGAGCCCTGATCCGATACTTTAGCAAATCGTTAAAATAAGAAGATAAAAGGGAAAACACTTCCAAGTTTATCTTTAATTTTTTTTCATCATCATTATCATCCTTTATTTCTAAAGCACCTTCTTACATTATCCATGCCCAAGGTGCTGTACATGACACAATTAAAACACATCAACCATAAACAGTTAAAAACATTATCATCAGAAAAGAGAATAAGAGAATAAAACTGTCACACATCCAGACAGCAGCAGCAAGAGAAAATAAAATGCACAGAAAAAACACGACTTAATCTCTTTTAGAAAATCCAAATAACAAAAATGGGTCTTTAATCTACTCTTGAAAACATCCAAGGATGGGGCTTGCCTGACCACCAGTGAAAGATCATTCCATAATTTAGGTCCCATGACTAAAAATGACCGCTCTCCTCTGGTGACCCGATTTACTTTAGGAACCACTAATAAATCCATTGTAACGGACCTAAGTGGCTGTGATGGAACATACCGGGCTATCAGGTTAGCCAGATACGGTGGGGCAGTTCCCAACAGTGATTTAAAAACAAAAACAAGAACCTTAATAGTAAATCCTAAAAGAAATGGGCCTTTTCTCCACCCACAGCTGAAACAGAGCTGCTTGAGGTATGCTAAAGCTTTTTTGGACAAGCCAGCTTCATGTTGGAATAAGGTGCTGTGGACTGATGAAACTAAAACTGAGTTATTTGGGCATAACAAGGGGTGTTATGCATGGAGGAAAAAGAAGAAAACCACCTGCTACCTACAGTAAAACATGGTGGTGGTCCCATCATGCTGTGGGACCAGTGCAGGAACTGGGAATCTTGTTAAAGTTGAGGGACGCATGGATTCCACTCAATATCAGCAGATTCTGGAGACCAATGTCCAGGAATCAGTGACAAAGCTGAAGCTGCACCGGGTTAGGGTTAGGACGACCCTAAACACTGCTCAACATCTACTAAAGCATTCATGCAGAGGAACAAGTCCAATGTTCTGGAACGAGCATCTCAGTCTCCAGACCTGAATATTATTGAACATCTGTGGTGTGAGTTAAACAGAGCTGTCCATGCTCAGAAGCCATCAAACCTGAATGAACTACAGATGTTTTGTAAAGAAGAATGGTCCAAAATACCTTCAACCAGAATCCAGACTCTCAGTGGAAGAAGCTACAGGAAGCATTTAGAGGCAAAAGGAGGATCTACTAAATATTGTCTTCATTTATTTTTTGTGGTGCCCAAATTTATGCACCTGCCTAATTTTGTCAAAACAATTATTGCACACTTTCTGTTAATACTATAAACTTCGTTTCACTTCTCAAATATCACTGTGTGTCTCCTAGATGATAGATTTAACTGAATTTTTTTATTGTACCAACCAACGATTTATACAGGAAAATAATGAAGATTAACAAGGCTGCCCAGACTTTCACATCCAACTGTGTGTGTGTGTGTGTGTGTGCGCGCGTGTGTGTGTGTGTGTCTGTCTGTCTGTCTCAGTCCAGCTGCAGCAACCGTTTTCACTCAGTGGATCTGTTTGTGTCTGCTGGTTAATGACAGAACGATGCAGAGGGAAAAGACCGCACCGTGTTTGACATCCCGATCTTCACAGAAGAGTTTCTCAACCACAGCAAAGGTAAAACATCTCATCCTCTGGTTCTCCACTGCTGTTAGCCAGCTGATGTCCTCAAACCTGTGTGTGTTTTTCTGTTCAGCACGAGAAGCCGAGATGCGTCAGCTGCGTAAGACCAACATGGAGTATGAGGAGCGTAACGCAGCGCTGCAGAAGCACGTGGAGAGCATGCGTGGGGCCGTGGAGCGACTGGAGGGGGACGTGATGCAAGAGAGGGAACGCAACGGGCTCCTCCATCAGCACCTGGAAACGCTGCGCCAGGCGCTCACCTCCAGCTTCTCCTCTGTGCCTCTGCCAGGTGAGAATGGCCACAGTCAGCGCTACCCTTCTTCACAACCACTAACCGGATTCGTAAGCGCTGCGTAATGTGTGTGATGCGTAGTTTTTGGTTATGTTTCCACTGGCCACAAAGCATCCCAGAAGCGTAAGGGTGCGTTGGTCACGCTTCAAGTCTATTTTTACACGCTACGCTTCCAGCGTCAAGTTCAGCAATTCACATCTGGCCAGACAGGAAGTCAACAGCAGTATACCTGAAACGTTCAAAATAAAAGTCACGTGCAGATTCACAGTTGCTTAACTAGTAAAAAATAGTACGTTGTTTCCTGTGAAACCTCCGTAGCCAAGGTAAACAGAGCAGAAAATAAACCACAGACCTTTTTGGATACATGCTGCCGTCTTTCTCCTTGCTTGTTATCATGTGCAATTATTCCGTGACCTTACAGGACCAGCTGGGTGGCCTGTTTTCTGCCGTTTTCCATCTGAAACGCTCCCGGTAGAAAGAGAGCTAACAGGTAAAACGTGTCTGTTACGTTATGCGCCGCTTATGCACCCAGTGGAAAGGCAGGGTCATTGTAATGGGGGTTAGAACACTAATGAATGTATGAGACTCATTACATCTGTGTGACAGTTAGAAGGAAACTCTGAACATCCTGGCTCCGTGTTTACCAGCCCACAGTGACCTCCTGACCTGGACTTTGGGAACTGACTCTTTCTGGTGTTTGTAGGCAGCGGAGAGACCCCCACCCTCGACACCATTGATTCTTACATGAAAAAGCTCCACAGCATCGTTGTCAGCAGCCCCCAGGAGCACGAGCATCTCATCAGCACCGTGAGAGATGTGGTCAACCGCCTGGACAGGTAGAGCATTACATCTGTTTAACCCCGTTTAAATCAGTTCTGATGCTTTTGTGTTTTCTCGTTGTTTGGACCAGATAATCAGATGAAGATCTGATGATTCCCTCCTCCTCCCGTCATGCCCTTCAGCTGAACATCATGAGCTCAGTGTGACAAAGCGTCTCACTTATCATTATGTTATAAAACCTGTTTACGCCTGAGTGACATGCCTGTAGTAATCTGAAGATACGTTCCACTCGTTAATTCCTGTTTGGGTTCAACACAACAAGGAATGTTCTGTTTCTCACAAAGAACTTGTGCCATTTTTTTGTTTTTAGTGTAAAAATGTTTGTATTTTTAATAAATGTCTTTTCATTGTCTAAGTTCAAAACACCTTATTAATCCATGTAGTTCCTCCTCAAGGTCATTGTGTCTAGTCCTAGCTGATTCTGACTGGTCTTAGCTGGTTCTACCAGGTTGTAGCTGGTTCTAGGTAGATCTCGCTGTGAGCAGGAAGGAAATTCTTCAGCAGTCTGTGTTGCAGCAGATCCTGTGCTGCTGCCGCCCACCTGGTCAGTCTGACACACTCAGGTTTGTAATCCAGGAGGTTATGGAGGCCTCCGCTTGTGTCTCCTGGAGTTTCTGACACAACGTATCAGACTGTTGTCTTGTTGTAATGTCCTAGAGAAAACCAGAGAACGTGATCCTCACAGATGCTGCCTGCTTGGTCCAGATGGTGAAGCAGGTGTGAGAGGGTGTCTTCAGCTCCAACCCCATGGTGATGAACACCTGCAGAAGGTCCTGGAAGGTGTTTTTTTTTCTCATTCATGTGTGATGTTAGTGCAGCAGATCTGTAGTCCTAAAGGGAGGTGGAAGAGATTTCTTAGGTACGGGAGGTCTTTTACAGCACTGGAACCTCCTGGGTCAGGCTGAGGTTGATGAGGATCTGCAGAACCCTAGCCTAGAAATCTAGACGGACAGTAGCAGAAGCAAAAAGATTTTGCTATGCATGTCGGTCTAGCCACACTCCATTGGAGCATCAGCAGGTCTACCATTGGCCTAGTCAGTATTGTGTTATGCCAACAACAGCGCCCTATTGGCTTGCTGGGTGGGATGATGCAACAGAGCGGAACAACAAAGATGGCAGCGGCTCGTTTGGCATCAACTGGACCAGTTAGACTTGGGCTTTTCTTTGAGACTAGAGCAGATCAAGGTACTTAAGTCATTTATTTAGAAAAAGGATGTATTTGGACTGCCCCGTTGACAGACATCTGCAGCAGTCAGTGTCTTTACATGCACATCAGAAAACCAAAGTATTGCCCTAAAAAGACTCGCGTCGTTTTTTAAATGCATGTAAACATGTCAGTCTGGCTGAAGGTGAGCTTCTAATCAGGCTGACGCACCCAGATAATGCGGTAGTTATCTGAATTCATTCATGTAAACAGGTTAGCCGAGATGCCCATGTTCCGGAAGTGAGGAGAGTCTCCTGATAATATCACCGCCACAAAGTAACACGCGTAACAACATCAAACAGTACAGCACGTACCAAATCAGCTGTGCTGCAGCGTTGTCCATTCCTTCAGCCATTGTGCATATCCTGTTTCTATTCCGTCTGCTTTACTACCGCCAGCGTTTGTTTGCTAGTTGTGTTGCTACAAGCTAACCGGAAAAATGCCGACATGAAAGGGCGCAAGTCGCCACCTACTGTACCGGAGTGGAATGAACTTCATTTGAGAGGTCGATTTTCTAATGCGCATGTAAACGAGGATAAAGACTCACAGCTTATAGCATAAGCTCAACCTGGATCGACATAGATGTTGATACTGCACGTGTAACAGCACTGAGTGAGTGTGTTACGTTATCCAATAGCATGTGGAGACTATTTGAAAGACAAACGTTGATCCCACCCCACGACTGAGCTCTGCCTATGGGCCGTGGCCAGATGATAGATTCACATGTTTAGGATAGCTTGTCAGACTAGCAGAACCCCACATCGTTGGTCTGCTCATGTCTGGAGGACTCTGGGGACCTGCTGCCTTGTTCTAGTTTAGTTTCTTCACCTGACTACTGGACCCTACAGGAATTAGTGGGAGGTCAGAGGGACCCCAGCATCTCCAGAAAAATGACTTCAGCACTCTACAGATGTCTTCATTCTTGTGACATGGTCATAAGGGAGTGAACCACACCAGCTCCAGACCACGCCCTCAGAGACGGGAAGTGCATCAGTACACAAATATCAGAGGAAGTAGTGGTCAAACTTCACAGAATTTCATTTACATAACCATGATTTTTATGTCCACTCAGACTAGCTGTTAGCTCATCAGTCCTGCAGAGCAAACGCAATTCCTCTGAACAGGTCATTCAGTGAGCTGCAGCAGGTGAGAGGAATCATGTCTAAGTTCGACTCAGAAGGCAAGGCAAGGCAGTTTTATTTATATAGCGCATTTCCTACCCGAAGGCAACTTTACAAACAAATTATGGTGCGTTCGATTTGTCCTCGGAAATCCCGACTTCCGAGTAGGAAAAATCAAATAAAACGCCCCGCAAAGTCGGAACTCCCAGTCGGAAACTCGGACGTTTTTCAGAACTCCGACCTCGAAATCCAAGATGGCAGCGCCCTCGAAAACTGCTGTTTAGGTAGCTCTCAACGAACACATACGACTAATAAACAAAACTTTTAGTTTGTTCAAATTAGAAATGCAAGCGCTACATGTAACTTTTATTTCTAACACACTCTTATATGTGTGTCTTGTAAAATAAACAGACAAATCGAACGCACCAAGTCAATCATTTGTGTTTGTTTTTACCTATTTGACCTGATAAAAAAGTAAAAAATAAAATAAATAAAAAAAAGTTAAACTGAATAATTGGAATTCCAACTTCTCCGACTACGGAAACCAGAACGCTGTTAACTCGGGTGTGACGTCATTCCTAGTTCCGACTTCCGACTGACTAAATGAATGGTTACTAAATCTAGAATCATATGACATATAACAGGCAGTGAGCTAGATTAAGAATTAATACAGTAAAATAAAAACACTGCCAGATAACTAGAAACAAAGAGGGGGGGGGGGGGGGGGNGGGGGGCAACATATATAGACAGACATGGGTCTCCAAGAGGTGGGCAGGGCGGGGCTGGGGACCTCCTCGCTCCAGGGAGAGAGAGCGCAGCCTCAGTGTGCGTTCTCGATTCCTGACGTTCAGAGGTGGGAGGGAGATAGAGGGTACGCAGAGCACATTGACTCCTTCAGTACGGTGTCCTTGGCAGGCCAGGCCACAGTTCCAAAGGCGGGGGGGTAGGGCGGGGTTCACAGCATCTGTCTGTGTTCCTTCTGTGGGGGTGGATCTTCGCAGCTCAAGGCTGCAAGGGCGCCAGATTCAGATAAGAAAAGTTGTTTAGGAACAGGCAGACATAATCTTCTCTCAGCCTTGCAGTTTTTAGCTGGACTTCAGTCCCTCAGTGAATCCAATAATTGGGTTTAAATTAACCATACCGTGCAGAACCTTCTCCAAGATCACATCCATTTTGCGCGCTAACGCCGGGATCGCAGCCAGAACCTCTAGCTTGTGAATCACCTCGAGCAACGTCTGAGTCTGAGTGGTCTCTGCCCAGCTGAGACTTTCCTTGAGTTCAGGTGCCATTCCAATTGCCCCCGACTTTCCAAATTTCAGAAATACCAGAAATCCTCCAACATGAATAAGAAGAGATCCAGAAATCATAATTCCAAATATCCATGTGTCTTCTACGTCCTCCACGGACAGCTGGGAGAGGCATATAATATTCCACTCCTTCCAGGAATCCAAAATATACCCCACCGGGTGCGTTGTGTCCGGACAGGATGGAGCCCCCTGCTCCATTCTCATTGTTGAAAAAATCTTGTCAATCCTGTTGAATGTCCAGCTTACCAAATTCATGATTTAATATAAAATTGAGTTTTCAGGAGGAATGCAGAAAAATGCCCTGATAGACAGACAGGACAAGAGCCTTGGGAAAAGATAAGGGAGAGAAGAGAAAAAGCGTCTGTGCTCTCCGAGTGCCGGAAGACCATCCAGTTAACGGATACATCAGGTAAGTTTAAAGGTGCTGTTAGGATTCAGTCCAGCTATTTCTGAGCATGTTTGTGAACATTTGGTCTCAAAGCTCTGACCAAACTTTAAATCTCTCATGATGTTGGACAATAGAAGTTGTGTCTCCTAATTCAGAACCAGAGCAGGAAACAGAAACTAGAATCATTAAAGTTGAACCTGAAAGGACAACAAACATCTATCATCTACTAATGACCATTATTCTGATGAGAGCTGCAGCCTAACCCAACTGTGACCCGTCTTTTCAGAACCATGAGCACATACGTTAATCCCTGGAGCTATGGCAGTGAAATTCCAAATGTAGCACCCTCAAGGGTGGACATATAGGCACGATGTAGATTATAAAACAGGGTTTATTCTTGTCTTGACACCCCGTGAAAACCCGTGAACTGACATCCATAAGGGGCTAAACAATTCTTTACAGTCTTGGTATCTTCTTTTTTATCTTGTTTCTTGGGAATTTCTTCTATTTATTATATTTTCTTTCTCTTACAAGTGGAACTAATTAACAAGCAGCTGCAACATGAATCAGTATGAGTCAGAAAAAAGGGTCAGGTGGAACCATAGACAAAAAATATGGACAAACCCCACCCATTGCTTTCTAAAAGACATTTATGAAGGTATTCCCACCACCGCCATCTTGGCCGTGTTCAGTGTTGGGAAAGTTCGTCTTAAAAACGAACTAGTTCAGCTCCTAGTTCATAATAAAAATAATTTTTAACAAAGTTCACACCTGCAAAAATGAACTATTTCATAGTTTTTTTTCCTCTCTCTCTCTCTCTCTCTCTCTCTCTCTCTCTACATATATATATAAAAAGATGAATTATTAACCAATCTGAGGAAAGAACCAGGCTGAGGTAGGAAACAAGGATGTGCCTCAAAGTGCAAAACATTTAATTATCTTTAAATTAAATCACTTCTCAAGTTTTGTGAATGAATTATCTGACATCCCCTCCCTGGGCTGCCACCTCACTGTGGTGGAGGGGTTTAAGTTTTGTGAGGCGTTAAGCCTCTGGTAGGGTCACCCATGGTAAACAGGTCCTAGGTGAGGGATCAGACAAAGTGCAGCCCAAAGACCCCTCATAATGACAAACATCAATGGAAAGTGTTTCGGGGCCCCCCGCTGGAACCAGGCCTGGAGTTGGGGCACGTTGGCAAGAGCCTGGTGGCTGGGCTTTTACACATGGAGCCTGGGCCCCAGGCCCGCCTGAAGCCGCCCACTCGAAGGTAGATCGAGCTCAGAACCCAGCGGCCCAGGACCCACGGGCGCCCAACCCTGGCAGAGATTAGCCAGAGCCCAGGGCCCAGACCCCACTAGGCAGCCACCAGGAGCGAGCCGACTGATGCCAAAAACTTCCAGCCCCAGATACGAAAGCTGCAAATATGCAGGCAGACCGAGGTATCACCCACCAGCGAGAAATGTGGCAAGGGAAGGGTAGGTCAAGATGTTATAGCACCACAAGATGTTCCTGAAGAGGGGAGGAGTCCAAGACTCTACCTGATACATAGGCAGTCACACACTCCCACCCTCTTACTCACTCAAAAACACATTCAACCTAGACACACAAGAATGCACGTAATACACCCACTCACACTCCCCATACACACCCACACTCTGGTCTGATACTGCTGCACAGGGGGCACAACCACTACCGAACTCAGAGATGGTTCTGTTCTAACTGGAGTAACGGTGAGCAGGTAACCCTGCCCAGCGCAGAGCAAAGTGACCCACCACCCCAGACCCCAACCAGGTTACCAGCTCCCACTCCTAGTCTCCAGCCCCGGTCAGCGAACCAAGAATGGGTGTGAGGGGTCCTGACCCCTCCACCTATGTGTGCGGGGACGGGTCCTGACTGTTGTTTGTGCTTATGCACCAAACTCCAGCTCAGACTACCCACCCTGGAGGGGGTGCTGGAGAGCGCTCCTTCTGGTGACTCCCTCATTCTCCTGGGGGACTTCAATATTCATGTGGGCAATGACAGTGAGACCATGGAGCAAGCCTTCTGTACGGCTTCAAGGAAATTCTGGTCCACCATCCGGCGTCTCAGGAGGAGAAAGCAGCACACTACCAACGCTGTTTACAGTGGGGAGGGTGTGCTGCTGTCCTCGACTCAGGACATTGTGGATCGGTGGGTGGAGTATTTCGAAGACCTGCTCAATCCCACCGGCATGTCTTCCAGTGAGGAAGCGGAGTCTGGGGACTTTGGGTTAGGCTCTCCCAACTCTGGGGCCCAGGTCACTGAAGTGGTCAAAAAACTCCTCGGTGGCAAGACTGCAGGGGTGGATGAGATCCGACCAGGGGTCCTTAGGGCTCTGGATGTTAAGCCTAACCCTATTTAAAAAGGGGACCACAGGGTGTGTTTCAACTACAGGGGGATCACACTCCTGAGCCTCCCTGGTAAGGTCTATTCAGGGGTTCTGGAGAGGAGGGTCCGTCAAATAGTTGAACCTCAGATTCAGGAGGAGCAATGTGGTTTTCGTCCTGGCTGTGGAACACTGGACCAGCTCTATTCCCTTAGGGGGCTCCTGGAGGGTGCGTGGGAGTTTTCCCAAACAATCTACATGTGTTTTGTGGATTTGGAGAAGGCGTTCGACCGCGTCCCTCGGGGGGCCCTGTGGGGGGTACTCTGGGAGTATGGGGTACCAGGCCCCTTGATACGGGCTGTTAGGTCCCTGTATGACCAGTGTCAGAGCTTGGTCCGCATTGCCGGCAGTAAGTCGGGCTCATTTCCGGTGAGAGTTGGACTCCGCCAAGGCTGCCCTTTGTCACCGATTCTGTTCATAACTTTTATGGACAGGATTTCTAGGTGCAGCCAAGGTGGTGAGGGGATCCGTTTTGGTGGCCTAAGGATCAGGTCTCTGCTTTTTGCAGATGATGTGGTCCTGTTGGCTTCGTCAGAACGTGATCTCCGGCTTTTGCTGGAGCAGTTCGCAGCCGGGTGTGAAGCAGCTGGGATGAGAATCAGCTCCTCTAAATCCGAGACCATGGTCTTGAGTCAGGAAAGGGTAGAATGCCTTCTCCAGGTCAGAAACGAGGTCAAGTGGAGGAGTTCAAGTATCTCTGGGTCTTGTTCATGAGTGAGGGAAAGATTGAGCGTGAGATCGATAGGCAGATTGGTGCTGCGTCTGCAGTGATGGGGGCGTTGTACCGGTTTGACGTGGTGAAGAGAGAGCTGAGCCGGAACACAAAGCTCTCGATTTACCGGTCGATCTACGTTCCTACCCTCACCTATGGTCACGAGCTTTGGGTAATGACCGAAAGAACGAGATCACGGATACAAGCGGCCAAAATGAGTTTTCTCCGCAGGGTGGCTTAGAGATAGGGTGAGAAGCTCGGTCATCTGGGAGGGGCTCGGAGTAGACCCGCTGCTCCTCCACATCGAGAGGAGCCAGTTGAGGTGGCTCGGGCATCTCAACAGGATCTTTATTTAGAGCTACTGTTGGTTATGACCAGGGCTTAATTTGAGCCGGATCTTGCCGGAACAGGATCCGGGAACTGTCTTATTTTGAAGGGACGCGTTCCGGTAATTGTCTGCTAGGATCCATTAACTCGCGCTGGTACCTCATGATTACAATGGGTAAACGAGGACGCTGTGTTGGTCAGGGACTTACGGGTGAGTGGTTCATTTGTCCAATCTCATACCTAAACTTTTCGCTTTTTGGCAAAATCGCTGTTTTTAAGCCAACTAAGCCGTTCTGGTTTCAGCAATCAATAAGGGGAGGAAGGGATTCATCTTGTTCACAAACGATCTTTGCTTTAGCGTGTAGTCATTTCACCAATCACAGTTGCGGCTTTGAGCTTAAAGTTTGCCAAATCAAACAAAATCATGGGCGTCGCACCCGTGGGGTTTTAAAAATATCGATATATCGCCCAGCCCTAATTCATAATAACAAACACACTAGTAGGAATTTAGCATCTCATTTCATGAAGGTGTGTCCATCTTTCAGTGTTGAATAAACGTGTTAACCGTGACCAGGTGTCAGCAGTTAAACCTTTTTTGTCTTTTTACAGAAACTAAAAACAGGCTATTAGGCAAATCTAATTAAGGGTATTTTAAAAGTTTTAAACTGTAATTTAAAAATTACAGAGATTACTTTGATTTTACAAATAAATTATTCTAAGCAGAATCTCTGAAAAGCAGCAATAAATATCCTCAGGAGATTAAAACCTTTATAAAATGTACTCATGCACGTTATCAATACTTTATAAAATGTGTTTGTGATTTATATCTGTTAATACAGATGTGAAAGCAATTCATGTAAAGTAATTGTGAAACTGTGATTATTTCTCAGACTATAATCATACCACCAACATTTATAATCGTTGCAACCCTACTCTAGATACCAGCTAAACATATTCATCTATTCTCTCTCTCTCTCTCTCTCTCTCTCTCTCTCTCCTTCTCACACACACACACACACACACACACACAAGAACATCATACACATACAAGTAACTTTATTTTTAAATAACTAATGTAACTGGAATCAGTTTTTGTCTTTTCGTTGTAATTAATGTGCACGAGATAACGGAAGTTGGACCTCGGTAATTTTGAAACTCTGGATACGGCCTTGGTCATGACCTATACCAAAAGTAGGTGAGGGGTCACCATCCTCTCAGGTAGGTCCAAAATGAACCGGACCAGACAACTCCTTGATTAGCTGATAATAAAAAGGTGTGCAGACCAGGGAGTTGGTTTGAGAGGGGGTAGTTTTGCTGCCTTGTGAGCATCTGCTTGTGAGTAGTTCTCATTTCACTATGTTTTGATATGTTGATTTACGTGTTGAATTACTTTGTTAAGGTTTGAGGAGTTTTGCTGCAGCCACATGCAGTTGGTAGGCGGTGCTCTGAGCCCCTGTGTGAGCTTCGTTTTCTGACTGTTTAGGTAAGATGAAATATTCTCATTATACCTCAGGGTTGTTTAATTTTGAGTCAATTTATGTGTTTTTGTCTTCATTTCAGTTTTGCCACTGCTGCTCAATTGAGTTTACAGGTTGGGTTGAGCAGATTTTATTTTAGCACACAGGAAAATAAAGAGACTATTGCATATTGAGAACAGTGGTACTCAATCCTGGTCCTTGAGGGCCAGTATCCAGCATCTTTTCATTTTAACCGTGTTTTAACCTGGTTTCAATCAGTAGGTGATTGACATGTTTCTGCAGAGCTTGATGAGCTGCTGAACAGGTGATTGAACCACTGAATTATAAAAACATGCAGGGTACCGGCTGTCCAGGACCAGTGAGTGCCACTGATTTAGTGAAAAAAATAAAAACCTCACTGCTAGTGCAAAAGCGGACCCTGTAGCTAAAAAGATTAGTGTAAAAACTCCTGGATACTTACAAAAATTTGAAAAAAAAAGAGTGGAACACAATTTTTCATTTGAGAAACTCTGAAATGCTTTAATTAGCCAAATTGAACATGTAACTAATGAACCCAAATAACAATGACATATCTACAAGCAATGAGTCCATTCACAGCACAACAACGCTCACTCCACTGTGTATAACACAGCATGTGGTCGTATTTTGGCTTTTTCAGATGCTCCTGACATCGTTTTTGCCAGGTCATCATACAGCTCCCACACACATGGAGCTCTCCTGCAGTATGCAGTGTAATGCCCCAGACTGCCCTTAGTCAAGCTTCCATGGAAAGCAATGACTGCCCTAAAAGTGAATGTCTTCCCTTGGAAAACCATATTGAGAGGAAATTCACTCAGGGAAAATTCTGTTTGGTTTGCCAGGTCAGTGTCAATCCATGCAATGTCTCCGATGCAGTAGCTGTGGGTGACTTTCGCTGTGCAGAGCATATTTCCTGGTGTGCTGTCTCCTCCTCTGATTGGCCTAAGGCAGGGAGACTCGGGAAGGCTGAGTCCTTCCACAGCGTTGCCAAGCAGAGCCATCCCAGAATTCTTCAGGATAGATGAGGCTGGAGAAACAAGTGGCACTTCCTTTGTCATTCCTTTGCTGAGATGGCAGTCCTGTGAGGAGCACCGTTTTGTGACATAAACACTTGATACATTCCTCCTTGTATTTGAAATTACAGCAGAGATGTTGCACTGTGCATCAATTTGGAGGGCACCAGACCTCAACTGGACTGCTTCAAACATTGCACTAAGCAGCTCTGCCCTCTGTGAGTATGTCTGTTGGAAGGTAGGAAGTCCTCTTCTGTTTTTTGGGTGGGACTGCGAGGCCCCTCCAGTTTTCAACCTCATCTACATCTGTTGGAGGAATGTTTGTGGCACCACCAGATTCCACCAAAGGTTGAGTTTCCATTTTTATCTTGTCTTCTGCTCTGTGGGTAGTCATGGAGGATGGCTTGTCTTCTGTTGCCATCACTGGGCTCATTGTAGCCTCATCTTTATTTTGTTCTGTTGCAGAACAAATCCGCATATTTCCTTCAATGAAGGAAAGATGGCGAGCAATGAAGCGATCAACTCTAACAGGCAAGTTGTCATGTTTGAAAAGGCCATGTTTCACATTTTTAAACTGGGCTTCAACAGTGGTAGAGCTGGCTGTGATGCTGGTGCTGTGGAAGAGAGGAACCATTATTCCTGTCCAGAGTGGTAAGTAACTTGCCAGTCTCATTATATGTGGAATAATCTCTGGGAGGAAGTGAATATTATCTCTATCCCCATCAGCTGCAGCAAGTGACCGGCTCTCTTCACATATCTCTGTTACCCACTGTCGTAGGTCAGTCTGGATCTCCTCACATGGATCCACTGTCTTTGTGTCTTCTGACTCTTCGTCAGGAATGATGAAGTCTTCTGCAATCTGGGCTGTCTGATATTTTTTAGACACTTCTGATGCGAGAGGGGCCCCAGAACTATCTTGACCTTCTGCCTCACTGAGGGCCACTACAGTGATGGCATGTAAGAGCTGTTTTGCGCGCTTTAAGCATTGTGACTGCAAAAGCTGTGCTATCGACCTGACAAAGAAGTCTTTGACACGGTGTGGTTTTGTTTTTTAGGCAGTCCCACTGGCAGATCATCATGATGCAGTGCGCAACATCAACCCTGATAAAGCAAGGAGGAAGTTTTGCAGACTTGTTCCCAAGTAAAACATGGAAGGATTCGTTAATGTAGCTCTTCAGGTCAGGATGAGGAGTGAAAGCCTTGACCAGAGCTTGGAGAATGGCCAGAGAAAAATCACTGACCGCTTCCTGACTGACCCGCTTGGAAGAGGGCGAAAAAAAACACAGCCTATTTCTGCAGGCTAGAAAAAACGCGACAAGGGGAAAATGCGATAAAGTCTTTGATGATTAATGGTATAGAATGTTCTGATGAATCAATTATAGCAAAAGAAATCAGTTCATTTTACAAAAATCTATATTCCTCTTCCTTTTCTTCGGATACGGCAGACTTCTTTCTGAACAAAATGCAGGAATTTATTCCAAAGATTGACAATGAATTTAGGGACAGTTGTGAAAAAGATATTGAAATGGATGAAGTTGACAAGGCAGTGATGTGTCTGAAACTAGACAAATCCCCTGGTCCGGATGGACTAACAGCTCATTTTTAGACACTTTTGGGAGCTGCTCAGGGAACTCCTCTTTCAGGTATTTAATGAAACAACTAATCTAACGTTACCCACCAGTATGAAACAAGGGATCATAACACTAATACCAAAACCCAATAAGGACAATAGATTTTTAGAAAATTATCGCCCCATCTCACTTTTAAACGATTATAAACTCCTAACATGTGTCTATACAAACAGATTAAAAAAAGGAATCAAGACAATCATTTCTGAAACGCAGTCAGGATTTGTGAGTAAAAGATCAATACATAATAACATTAGATTAATACAAGACATTTTGGATTACAGTCACCTTATTAAGGACAAGGGCTTTATTTTATTCTTAGATTTTCATAAAGCTTTTGATAAACTTGAACACCAGTTTCTGTTCATAGTCCTTCACTTATATGGTTTCGGCCCAAAATTTTGTAGTATTATAGAATCATTTTATGATGACACATCCAGCACTGGAGCTCTCCCAACAGGTACCACTCTCGCTTCTCTCTTAACCGAGGGGTTAACAAGGATGTAATATATCCCCGTTTTTATTTTTTATGGCTGCAGAAATGTTGGCAATTGCCATGAAAAATTCGGAAATAAATAAATTAAACATTTTTAATGAAAAGCTGATAATAAGCCAACTGGCTGACGATACTACTATTTTTCTCAAGAAAATAGAGCTAATTCCTGACATTTTCCAATGTATTGATCTGTTCTCCAAAGCATCAGGGTTGACCCTTAACCGTGATAAATGTGAACTCATGGCGATACATGACTGCAACCTCACAATAAATATAGCATTCCCATTAAGCCTTGTGTTAAATATCTAACTAAAGATAGAGAGGCTAGTGTAAGACTAAATACTCATAATAAAGTTACTCTATGTAAATCTATTAAACTCATGGTTGCAAAGAGACTTGACAATATTTGGAAGAACATACCTAACTAAAATGGAGTCACTGGCTAGATGTATTTACCCTGCCTATTCTTTAGCTATTCCAGATAATACCATTAAAACCATCAACCAACTAAACTTTAACTATATTTGGAAAAACAGAGTTCATTATATTAAAAAGTCAACAATTATTAAAGAGTATAAAGAAGGGGGACTACAAGCAATTGATTTTGAATGCTGTTAAAATAAAATGGTTAAAATCCTTCCTGCTAGATAGAAACAGTGTCTGGTTTTGCCTCTCCAGAGGACTATTTGAAAAAATTGGAGGTGTTGAGTTAGTCCTTAAATGTGATTTTAAAATAGAAAAACTGCCAATTAAGTTGTCGTCCTTTCACAAACAAGTTCTGCTATGCTGGAAACTGATGTACAACCACAATTTTACACCTCACCAAACACCAATATGGAATAATAGATATGTTCTGTGTAATGGTAAACCTCTCTTTCTACAACACTGGATGGATAAAGGAACCTGGTCAATATTTCACCTCTTAGATAATCAGGGTAACTGGTTGATTTATGAAAATGTCTGTTCCATATACGATATTAACTGCAAACAAACTGAATTTAATAAAATATGTAAGTCAATTCCTCAACCAGTCAAGCAACTTGTGCAGAACGCTCTTAAGGAGTACTTATCTCCGCCCAACCTACCATCTCTTAATATCATGGAACATGACTTTAAGAAAGAAATACTGAATAAAACATTACGTAATTATCTGAGTAATCATTTATATCCAGAACGTTCAAATAGAAATTATATTCTTCAGAAATTTCCTGAAGCAGAAGTTACAAAAGGGAGAACCCAATATTTAAAATTCCCAGTAAGTCCGAAGGTAAAAGAAAACCACTTTAAAGTTTTGAGCAGGATCTATCCATCCAGTGAACTACTTAGAATAAGGTTTAACATTGACCATAACAGCTGTATCTTCTGTGATTTTAATGTTGAAACCACGGACCATATTTTTTTTCACTGTATTTATACAAATACATTTTGGGCGGACCTCAAGGACTGGCTGTATTCTAAAATCCAGCTGCACGACTCTTTTACTGTGGACAACATCAGATTTGGAGTCAACCTGAAGGATTTACAAGCGGACTACGTTGTTAATGTACTGATATCACTGTCAAAATACTTTATTCACTGTTCAAGATGGAGGAAAGTAAAGCCTTTGTTTTCTGTATTTAAAAATCAATTGATAGAGAACTACTTAACTGCTCTAAATTGCATGAAGAACAACAGAGCAGTGTTACTTCTGAGTGCCTTTGATAATCTGAGAATCTTTGAAGACCTTTGAGCTAATTATACAAATGTATGAATGTGGATATTCTCTGTGCCTTGCAATCTAATGTTCAAGTACTGGATGTGTAGATGTATGCCTTAAAGTCTGTAAGTTCGGAAATGTTCAATAAAAAAAAAAAATCAAGGTTCCACAACCGGAAATGCCTCGAGCGGAAGGAGGAGGCGGAATATTACCTCTTCCGGAAGTAGTTTTTTCCGTTCAAAACTATTTTGAATTGTTAAGTATTTCTTTTTTGTGTATTACAAAAAAAATCTGCTAGCACGATATTTTTTAAAGAACTTTATTAGTCAATTTTCAAACAAAGGCACAAAGTAATTTCAAAAGGACAAGCTGAAAAGCATAAATGTTACATATATTAGCACCTTAGAATATTCACATGAATCAAAACCACAGCGGCACAAACGACCGTTTTAACGGCACAACTCAGCACAAACGCAGCACTAAAAACGTAGACTGGTCCGGTTCATTTTGGACCTAGCTGGGGGGATGGTGACCTCTGGATGACCTATAAAATAATGTTGAATATTTTAAAAACCACAGCAGCACAAACGACAATTTTAACGGCACAAATCAGCACAAACGCAGCACTAACCACTCCACCTATTTGTGTGGATCTCTGATGTGGGTGGGGGGCCAGCTTTATTCACGTCAAAGATTCTCGTAAGTTCCATCATTGATGTGTTTCTCCAGCTGCTCCGCGACTCCCAACTGAAAAAATCGCACTCGCTGATTACAAGCTGCACTCCCAGCGCGCTCTGCTCGTACCACAAGAGAACTACAACCTCGTTGAGCTCAAACATCTTATTTGAGCAAATCCAGAGCTTTAAGTGGGCCCCTCCCGATACGCAGAACACGCGCTCCATGAGGGGCCTCGTTTTGCGCACGAGTACTCATTCTCTCCAAACGCGCAATAGGCGCATCGCTGCTGCGCGCCGCGCACACAGCACCGTCAGCTACCGTTAGCCCAGGCAGGAGGAGAGAACAAAGAGACGAGGTATCCGACACCGTGCACGCTCCCGCAATGATTGACAGCAGCAGCATCTGAACAACCAGCGGTCAGATGCGCCGACAGGCAGGTGGAGACATGGAGGTGGAGATGCATCCAAACGGATGAGAATAAGCACAAGAAAAAAAGTCACAACAAGAGGAGGAGTGAGCTGCACTTGAAAGTGGGAATGTTGATAAAAAAAGAAAAACTTTGTGAGCATAAACATCCCAGCTGCTGCTGATCAGGAGACAGAAGAGACGATGATTCTGTCTGGATGGACTGGAGAATATTTTACAGCAGCTCTGATTATTTATTAAATGTTTTGTTAAATGCACAAACCTTCACTTCTGTCCTGTTGTCTCTGGATTACAGCCTTTCAGTCCAATAGTATCCTATAATTAGTTGTTGTAGTCATATTTACATCAATTTCATTTGATAATTTCCCATTGAGAGCAAAACAAATCTTAATCTGCTTGTCTGATAGATTTCTGGTCATAACAGGGCCGATGCTGAAGTCTGAACTTAACCCTAACCCAGCTGCTTCTGCTGAGTGAAGCTTGAGGCTCATCAAAGGCACAAGAACACCTGAGTGGCAGTAATTGAACCTAAAAGGTGAAACTAATCTATGAGACAGACTCATTCCAGATATTTCAGCCTTTATTTGTTATAATTGTGATGATTCTGGCTACAGCTGATGAAAACCCCACATTCAGAGTCTCAATTAAAATATAGTGAAAAGGTTCAATATTCTAGACTCAAAGTGTCACACTCTAATCAGCTGATGAGTCCAGAACACCTGCAGAGGGTTCCTGAGCCTTTAGATGGTCTCTCAGTCTGAGCTGGATTACTGACATAAGTGGACTTTTACACCAGATTCTCATTTTTCAGTTTCACCTGTAGACCACATTAGAACTGGCTCTGCTAAAAACTACAATACTTAGATTATTCAGCGCTTAACTAGATTATATTAGACTGATAGCAGAGTCCTTAAAGAACAGTTTGTGATTGGTTAAACCTTTATTTGATTTGTGAGAGTTCAAAAAATGCAGATTTCAGAACTTTATTGCATCTGACCCACCTTAGGTCTGGTCTGGTGTAAAAACTACAACACCTAGACTCTTCAGACCTGGATTAGATTATTCTACATTAACAGCAGATCCATAAATCCCAGGTGGTAATTTGTGAAAACTTTAGTTCAAAGGCCACTTCTTTTTTTATTGTGAGTTTGGATTATCCTAGATATTTTTCAATTTAATGGGTTGATGTTGAAATTTCAAGAGCTCTGATTGGTCACCCATGAAATAAAATATTTTACATTTTATAATTACAGCAGCTTAAAGATACTGGGGTGGAAAATTAGTGGGAATTAAACTTTCTGAATTAAAAACTTAAAAAGGGAACCAACTTCAGCTTCATATAAAATAAAGAGCAACAACATAAATAAACAAAAAAAATAAATAGCCAAATGAATTAGAAAAATGATCTAATTTAAAATTTGCATTGCATTCCAAATAAGTTCAGGTTACCAATTTCAGTATAATGCATACTGGTAAAATAGGACAGGGTGTGTAAATACAGATGTGTGTGTGTGTGTGTGTGTGTGTGTGTGTGTGTGTGTGTGTGTGTGTGTGTGTGTGTGTGAAAAGTCTCAACATCCCCCACACTTTTGAGAAGCTTGCAACGCCCCTGAACAAAATCACCACTGAATAACACGGTTTTCTGTCGAGGACTGTAGCAGATTTACCTCCTTTCAGCCTTTAGAGATTTTCCCCCGAGGCTCGTCGTGTTTTTTTTCAAGTCAAGTTCGGAGTTGACCATAACCACCGCCAGTATTTAACTCCGTTAAAACCAGTAGCTGTATAAATGAAAGGTTAAACCCTAATATTAACAACATTAATACCTTTTTCTGGTGAGAAATGGCCACCAGCATGCTGCAGCCTCACTCATGTCAAAGTCATCCTAATATATTGATCTGGGCAGCGGAAGATTTAAGGAAGCTGGAGTACAAACACGTGATGAGATCATTTCATAATGTTGTAACATTTCTGCAGCACTAAAGCAGAGTTGTAACATTTTGACCTAAGCAGTGTTTTATTAAAGTATTCAAGCAAACAGCTGAGATAAAGCTGCATCTCCCTGCAGCTCCAGCTCTTCCTAAACGTTTAATCAGAACCAACTCATCAGAGCAGCATGAACACAACAATAACCTCCTAAGAACTCTGGAACATGTTCAGATGTTTTCATGTTTGGTGTTCTGTGAGTTAGTCTCACAGTAATTCTGAATTATATGATGATCCCTAATCATTTCCTGATCATTTTTGTCAGGCATATTTTTCTTTTGTTCTGAGCAGAGGGACTGTCTAAACTTCATGGTAGAAAATGGTTTGGATTTAGCAAAAAAATCACATTGATGATTTTTTGTAAGTATTCCAACAAATTATTGTAGCAATAAAAAGTATGTAAATGTCAGAGGTCCCTACAAACCCACTGATGCAACTCTGCAGCATGCGAGGACCTTGTGAGAAATTTGTGTAAACTTTGGGAATGTGGGCACAATTATAAGTTATTCGTCAAAAACTCCATTAATTATGAGCCGGCACCCCCACCCCCCCACGCGCGATCCGGCATCAGTTTTGTCCTTAGTGAACTTTGGTCCAACATCACTACTTTCGTTCCGGTAACGTTTGATTTACAAATTAAGCACTGGTTATGACCAAACGTGGCCCTAAATAAAGATCCTAAATGGAACTAACTAGTCAGGGTTATTACAACATATTTCTCTTGAGTTCTTGTAAAATATTTCTAACGAGTCCTTTAACTGAGGCAACACTTACTTTTGGGGGCACTTGGACCTTCTGGTGGTGGCAGAGTCCTTGAAGATATGCATAGCCGTGACCAATGGTAATACTGCAGCTCACTATAGCACCCTCAAGGATGGACGTAGGCACGGTGTAGATTATAAAACAGGGTTTATTCTTGTGTTGACAACCCGTTAGCCGACATCCATAAGGGATAAATAATCCTTTAGTCTTGGTATCTTCTTCTTTATCTTCTTTCTCAGTTATTTCTTCTATTTATTATATTTTCTTTCTCTTACAAGTGGAACTAATTAACAAGCAGCTGCACCGTGAATCAGTGTAAGTCCGGTTGGAACCTAAAACCGTAAACAATTGTTCCCTCTATAGTTTGCCACTTGATGGGGTAAAAGAGTAAAACCTGAAAAACAGCTAAATGAAAATTAAATGTGAAAGACTGTTGCACCAATTTTTCCATGTGCTGGGTGTAATTTCAGTGTGACATGCATGCTAGAAGACTTCCCATCATATTAATGTTGTTTACTTTTAAACTGGGGGTCTCATCCGTCACATGGGCTCTCCTGGACTCAGAGCTCATTTGTATAATGAGCTTAACTGGAGTCTGTTCTCTTTGATGTGGACTCAAAGCTGGTTCAACATTTCTCCCTGTGCTTTTCTCAGTCCTCTCATTCCCGGTTTTCTTGTCCATCGTTTAACAGAACCGTGCATTTCATCCCAACAGCAGCCTGGACACGAGGGGTTGTTGTGAGCTGGTTCCAGCAGATCCTAGACCCAGAGGAGGGACGGGGGTTCTGGATGGTTCCTGATCACACCACACTGTAGCTACCTGTTAACAGATGAGTATTATCTCAGTCTAAGCAATGGGATGGTGTTACCCTGGTGACTAATTACAGTGGCTTTTATGTAGTCTTCATTATCATCTGGAACTGTAAAAAAACCCTTTAGAACTTTTATCTGTTGTAACCCCAACCCCCCCAACCCTGGCTCACGCCTTCCTCCGAGTTTGAATCCGGCTCACCTCTCGTCTCCGGTCTGGCGGTGACATTACCTGTTGTGTTGACGACGCTGGTCTGAACACCTTAGGTGAACAGAGCAAATAATAAAAAAGCATTTTCAGCCCTAAAAAATATGAGGTTCAGAGAACACAAGTGTTGTTTTTCACAAAGTTTTCTGTTTTAATGCTTTTATATCTTTTTGTCAGATGTTGCTATGGTTACGGAGGGACCATAATCACAAGTATGTCAGAAGTTTCAAGGCTTTTACCAACGTTTCCATGAAATTGACCCAAACACTCAGCATGTTTTGGTCTCCTGTCGGTCACCCTGACCTGCTGCGCACCAGCTTCTGGTCCAGATCCTGACTGGTGCAGCTTGTTCTCATCCTCAGTGTTTGGCGTTTGTAAGAATTTGTGGGTTTTTGTCATCCTCCTGTCTCTTAAATCCATCAGAATGGAGGTTCATCACAAGCAGTGTTGGGCAAGTTACTTCAAAACTGTAATGCATTATTTATTACTTGTTACTCACATTTTAAAGTAATTTGTTACATTATAATATTACTCATTTTAAAATGTAAGGCATTACATTACTTTTGCATTACTTTAAGTTACTTTCACTAAAATAATATGGATTTAGCAATCTAAATGTAGCTCATGACGCTCAAGTAGCTCATCATACATCCGGTGGAAGGTGATTCAATTCAATTCAGTTTATTTTAGGGCTGTCAATCGATTAAATTCTTTAATTGCGATTAATCGCATGAGTGTCCACAGTTAACTCACGATTAATCGCAATTTTTTTTTCTTATTCAAATTTTTCTTATTTCAACTTTGGAGTGGACAAATATACTTTTTAAAGAAAATATGTTTATTATAACTGTACCAAACAAACATAAATACACTCCAGTATCCTCCTCAGAAAAAAAAATATTCAAAAGTGCAATTAGGCATTACCTCCCACACAATAACACCTTATATGGTTCCACCATAAGGAATCACAAAATCAACACATGCGGTACTAAAACAAGGACAAAGGGAAGAGTGTGATAAAGAACTAGGACTCTGCCTGTTTAGCACATTTTAAATATATCTTATTATTTTTAACAAAAATATAAGGCAACACTGCTGTTTTGTTTGTTTTTTGCTTTCTTAATCCATTGAACTCAGACAAAAATAAAGCAACATGGACCAAAATCAAATCAGCTGATGTTGCTGAACTGTGGCACACACACACACACACACACACACACACACACACACACACACACACACACACACACACACACACACACACAAAGTTATTCTGGTAAGCTATCAATTAATTTTTCCCGGATTTTTTCCAGCGGCAAAACGGGCAGCACATTTTTTTATTTTTCTGTAGATTATTGAATTATATTGGGACAGAATGATGGTATCTCATCAGCTGAGAGGTCCCGGTTTGCAGCACTTCGAACACAGGAATTAAATACTCAATAAAAGTAAACAAACTGTACCCTCCTCCTCCGTTTCGCCACCGATCATGTTCGGTTGAACTCCTCCGGTTATCCGCCTCGTCGTAATCCAGAGAAAAATACCGAGCTGCGGTTCACTTTCTACACACTGTTTACACTCGCTTTCTGAGTGGTTACGTCATCGCTCATGCTGAAAGCCTGGTAGGCGTAGGTCCCCGCGCGATTTAAAAACACTGTTTTTATCTTAAAAATCCAGCCGTGGAAATCCTAAAAAGAAATTTACTTGAGGGTTTAATACATTTTTACACATGTGATTCAAAGGAAATTTGCCGCTGGCCAATGGCTTGTTCCTGCTTCTTATTTACGTCAGACTATGGAACGCGAGGAGGGCCAAAACAAAACTACGGAAGCCTGCGCGTTAATCGCACGTTTAAAAAATTAATGCCGTTAAGGGGGCTTTGCATTAACGCATTAAAAACACGCTAATTTTGACAGCCCTAGTTTATTTCTATAGCGCCAAATCACGACAGGAGTTGTCTCAAGGTTCTTCACAAAGTAAACATTCCAATACAGTTCAGTTCATTAAGCCAGTCAGTAAAAACGTTTCCTATATAAGGAACCCAGCAGATTGCATCAAGACACTGACTAGTGTCAGTGTGTTTTCAGCAAAGTGATGTGGTATGTAACTGGGCTAGGGGGTGTGGTTAAAACAGTCATATAATAACAGTTCTTTAGGTGGAGCACACAAAGTGCATTTGACTACAATGTTCTTCATATCCTTATTTATCCCAAACTTAAAGTAACAGGTGTATGCCCATCTGGAGAGTGTTCTATTTTGCTCTGCAGGTCCTTCTGATCACCTCCATCAGGGCTGGAGGATGATTGCTCCTGGGCATGAAAGTGCCCAAAGTTGGCCAGGACCCCCAGGAAATGAATTTGTATGAAATAAATGCAACAACAAATTGTACGCTTAGCACACTGCCATCTTAAATTAACTGAGCGTGTAAACGGTGTGTGGGGGGGAGGGGGTGGCTCCACCCTGTATTTTGCCTTGGTCCCCAAATGCCTGGATACGGCCCTGGGTGCGGACCTGAGTTTTGAAAGTGATCTGAATTTTATCAAATAAATAAATATTACTGTCACAATGTTGTTGACATCTAGGTGTTTTTGTTTGGAGTTGGGTTTTTTCCCTTTCTGCAGGCAGGAGTGGCTGAGGGCGCCCAGCTGCTGCTGATTTGTCATCAGCCCAGCTGGAGGATTTAAGCAGCAGTCAGGCACAGAGTCGACGCTGGATGATTATTCACACATGGTATTGATGTGTCAGTGAACTCACGCCCAAGCCACATCCAGTCTTGAGATTGTGTTTTGTGTTTCTTGTTGTAGAAAGACCCGAGCAGCTACTTACCTCTGGCTCTGTTCATTGCAGTGTTCCTCGTTCCAGTACTCACCTCCAACCAGCACTACGACCCGGACTCCTCCAGCTCCGCCTGTCTCTGCCATTCCTCGGTTCTCGTCCCTCAGCCACTCGCCTGCCTCTCTCCTGCTCCGTTACGCCCTTGGAAATACCACAGCCTGGATCACCCCTCAGTCTCAGCTCCCTCCGCGTCTCCTGGACACCATTTTATCTCACCAGAATCCTCATCCCTCCCAGGAAACAGTAAGCCCAGCATTTGCTACCTTCACTCCTCCTGTCCCAGAAACCAAGGAACGTTGCTAACTCCTCTCTGTTTTCTAGACTTGCCTCCGAAGAGACTCCTGCTCCGCCATTATTGAAGCAGCGCCCTTAGTTAAATCCTTACTAATAAACCTTTTTGTTATACCATTTCTGTCTCTGCATGATTCTGTATGTCATGGGTCAGACACCTCACCATGAACATGACAGAATCATCCAGCCACCAGTCTGGTCCCAATACTGAATCTGTTCCACCCAGACTCGCTGAAGTCCTGACCAAACATGAGTCCTTGTTAAACACCCTCTTAGACCAACTAGCAAATACTAACCGATGCTTGTTCCAACTAGACTCCATGGTCCATCAGCAACAACACAACCACCCCGCTATGGAACCCTCTTCTCAGCCATCCGATTCTCCCGAACCGGAAGTCGACTCCCTGGTGCTACAGCCGGATGTTTCCGGACGACGGAGGCTCTGCCGGTGAAGACCTTCAGTGGTGAGATTCAAAACAGTCGGGGCTTCCTTCTCCAATGTGAGCTGGCTTTTCAACGCTCTCCTGAGTCATTCCCCTCTGATGGAGCAAAAATGTCTTATTTTTGGTCTACTTCGAGGAAAGGCTCTGCGATGGGCCAAGGCTCGGAGCAGACACCCTGAGTTTTTCAAGAGTCCCTTGTCTAAGTTTCTGGCTGAGTTCAACCTAAACATCCGTGATTCAGAGACCCCCACTGAGACGGCACAAAAACTGTGGAATCTTCACCAGGACCGCCGGTCAGTTGCTGACTTCGCCGTAGAGTTCCGAACCATCGCAGCAGCTTCCACTCTGGAACAAGACTCCCTTAAAGGGGCGTTCATTCAAGCCCTCTCAGACCACATCCGGAACCAACTCACTTTCTGTCTGGAACCTGCTGACCTAGAGGACCTTATCGCCCTTTGCATCAAGATCGACAAGCAGCTGGGGGACAAACCGAGAGGTACGCACCATTTTGCTAATCCAGTGTCTTCTTCTGTTCCTAGACCATCGCCCAGGTCAGCAGTCATACCTCCCCCGGAGGAACCAATGCAAATTGGCAGGACTAAACTCACCCAAGAGGAGAAGCACAGGCGACTACAGGAGGGATTGTGTTTTTATTGTGGCAAACCAGGTCATGCAGTGGCTACCTGTCCTAGTCGGCCAAAAGAGAGGGCCCATCAGTAGACCCGAGCGTACGGATGGGTCGTTCTAACATAGACTCGGATTCTCGGAGCACTCTTCAAGGTACCCTGACTTTTAACCAAAGAACCATTTCCACCCAGGTCCTCATTGACTCGGGCAGTGAACAAAATCTACTGGATCCATCCCTGGTGGACCAACTAGGCCTCACTGTCATTCCCCTACAGTCTCCTCTATGGACCTCATCTCTCGATGGCAGCCAGTTGCCACCCATAACTCACCGAACCCCCCCAGTCAAGCTATTGGTTTCTGGTAACCACCATGAGGTACTAAGTTTTTACGTTTTTCCTTCCCCTCAGGCTCCAGTGGTCGTCGGTCACCCATGGTTGGCTTGCCATAACCCCCATCTCAATTGGGCCCACAATAACGTGGACAGCTGGAGTCCTCACTGCCTGGCCAATTGTCTGCGCTCCGCACCTCTCAGTGGTCCTCCCCCAGGCAACCCACAGATCCAACCTCCTGATCTATCCAATGTGCCTACCGCCTATCATGATCTCCATCAGGTTTTTCCTAAGGATCTCGCTTCTTCTCTTCCCCCTCATAGGCCTTTTGATTGCGCCATAGACCTGCTTCCGGGAGCCCCACTGCCCTCCAGTTGCCTGTTCCAAGTGTCAAGACCAGAAAGAGAATCTCTGGATAAGTATATCTCTGAGTCCTTGTCCGCAGGGATCATCAGGCCCTTGGGAGCGGGCTTCTTTTTCATTGCCAAGAAAGATGGGACGCTCCGTCCCTGCATCGACTATCGAGGTTTGAATCAAATAACAGTTAAAAACAAGTATCCGTTGCCTCTCCTCTTCTCCACCTTTGAACCCATACAGGACTCTGTCATATTTACTAAGTTAAATCTTAGAAACGCTTATCACCTGGTCAGGATCCGTCAAGGGGATGAGTGGAAGACGGCGTTTAAGACCCCCTTGGGGCATTTTGAGTGTTTAGTTATGCCTTGTGGCTTGACCAATGCCCCGGCTGTGTTCCAGTCCCTAGTTAACAGTGTTCTGGGGGACTACCTCAATCAGTTTGTAACCGTCTATCTTGACGACATCCTAATATTCTCCAGATCAGTAGAAGACCATCAGACATGTGCGGGCGGTTCTCCAGCGCCTCCTGGAGAACCGGATGTACGTAAAGGCGGAGAAATGTGAGTTTCATGTCCCCTCTGTTCGTTTCCTGGGTTTTGTTCTGGCAAGCGGCCAACTACAATCGGATCCCGAAAAAATACAGGCTGTTGTGGACTGGCCAACCCCCATGTCACGCAAACAGTTGCAGAGGTTTTTGGGCTTTGCTAACTTCTACCGGAAATTTATCAAAAATTATAGTCAGACCGCCCTGCCCCTCACTCAACTCACTTCCACCAAGACACCCTTTGTTTGGTCTGGAACAGCTGCTCACGCCTTTTCCACCCTCAAAGCCAAGTTCACTCAGGCCCCCATATTGGTCTTTCCTGACACCACTCGTCAGTTTGTAATGGCGGTGGATGCCTCAGATACCGGTCCTGGTGCAGTGTTGTCTCAGTTCTCCCCAACAGACCACCGACTTCATCCCTGTGCCTTCTACTCCTGTCGGCTATCTCCTGCACAACAGAACTATGACATCGGTGATCGAGAACTCCTCACTATCAAACTGGCAATTGAAGAATGGAGACATTGGCTTAGAGGGAGCTGAGCATCCTATCCTCATCTGGACAGATCACAAGAACCTGGCCTATCTGAAGGAAGCTAAGAGACTTAACCCCCGACAGTCCCGATGGTCCTTATTCTTCTTACGTTTCAATTTCCAAATCTCTTACTGTCCCAGAGCTAAGAACACAAAGCCAGATGCCCTGTCCAGACAGTATTCCTCAGATCTGGATGCAGACCCCACAACCATCATTCCACCATCCTGCATGGTGGGCGCCCTCTCCTGGGACATACACACCAAGATCCAGGAAGCCCTACAATCTGATCCTGGCCGGGGCCCCCCTAACCGGCTGTATGTTCCAACCTGTGTAAGAGGTGCCCTTCTCCACTGGGCTCACACGGCCCGCTTTTCTATCCACCCCAGAGTCAGCTGCATGCTAGCCTTCATCAGACGCTCCTTCTGGTGGCCGTCCATGTACATGGAGGTAAAAGAGTATGTGGCAGCCTGTCAGGTCTGTGCCCGGAGTAAGAGTGGCAATCAAGTTCCCCAGGGTCTCAACCACTGCCAATCCCCTCCAGACCCTGGTCCCACATAGCCTTGGACTTTGTCACTGGATTACCACCCTCCAAGAATTTCACAGTAATCATGACCATTGTTGACCGTTTTTCTAAGACCTGCCATTTCATTTCCCTCAGATTGCTGCCCTCCTCCTCTGTGACCGCGCAACTCCTTATCAAACATGTGTTCTGGTTGCATGGGCTACCCTCAGAGATCCTGTCAGACTGTGGTCCCCAGTTCATCTCCCGTCTGTGGAAGGACTTCGCCACCAGCCTGGGGGCCCGGGTAGCTCTCACTTCTGGGTTCCATCCTCAGTCCAATGGCCAATGTGAGAGACTCAACCAGGAGCTGGAGTCCATGCTAAGATGTGTGTGCTTGTCCAACCCCTCCGGTTGGAGTTCGCAACTGCCCTGGATCGAGTATGCCCACAATTCCCACACCTCCTTGTCCTCTGGCCTGTCTCCCGTCGAGATGTCGCTGGGATACCAGTCTCCCCTGTTTCCCACTGACACTATGTCCACATTCACCTCTGTCCGCATTCACCTCTGTCCCACAGTTTCTTCGCCGGGCCAAGCGCACCTGGAGCAGGACCTCGGCTGCACTCCATCGAACGGCTGAGAGGAATCGCCGGTTGGCTGACCGCCACCACTGGCCAGCTCCGGACTACATCCCGGGGCAACGGGTCTGGCTGTCTACCAGAGACATCCGCCTCAAGTGGCTGTGCAGGAAGTTGTCCCCCCGCTTCATCAGTTCGTACACCATCTCCCAGGTTGTCAACCCCACAGCCGTTCGCCTGGATCTCCCTGCCACCATGAAGATGCACCCTGTATTCCATGTCTCCCTTCTCAAGCCCGTGTACTTTGTGCCCGCCTCCAGATCCACTGTCTCCTGCTCGGATGGTCGGCGGGGGGTTGGTTCACTCCGTTCGATGTCCGTGGTCGTGGGGTGCAGTATTTGGTGGACTGGGAGGGCTACGGACCTGAGGACTGTTCTTGGATTGAGGACCCCTCCTTGATTACTGACTTTGAGGCTCTTCGGGCGTCCGCCTCCTCGTCTGGGCTGCCGGGTGGCGTCCCTTGAGGGGGGGGCCCTGTCACAATGTTGTTGACATCTAGGTGTTTTTGTTTGGAGTTGGGGTTTTTTTTCTGTTTGGAGTTTTTTTTTTCTTCCCTTTCTGCAGGCAGGAGTGGCTGAGTGTGCCCAGCTGCCGCTGATTTATCATCAGCCCAGCTGGAGGATTTAAGCAGCAGTCAGGCACAGAGTCGATGCTGGATGATTACTCACACATGATATTGATGTGTCAGTGAACTCGTGCCCAAGCCACATCCAGTCTTGAGATTGTGTTTTGTGTTTCTTGTTGTAGAAAGACCCGAGCAGCTACTTACCTCTGGCTCTGTTCATTGCAGTGTTCCTCGTTCCAGTACTCACCTCCAACCAGCACTACGACCCGGACTCCTCCAGCTCCGCCTGTCTCTGCCATTCCTCGGTTCTCGTCCCTCAGCCACTCGCCTGCCTCTCTCCTGCTCCGTTATGCCCTTGGAAATACCACAGCCTGGATCACCCCTCAGTCTCAGCTCCCTCCACGTCTCCTGGACACCATTTTATCTCACCAGAATCCTCATCCCTCCCAGGACACAGTAAGCCCAGCATTTGCTACCTTCACTCCTCCTGTCCCAGAAACCTAGGAACGTTGCTAACTCCTCTCTGTTTTCTAGACTCACTTCCGAAGAGACTCCTGCTCCGCCATTATTGAAGCAGCGCCCTTAGTTAAATCCTAATAAACCTTTTTTGTTATACCATTTCTGTCTCTGCATGATTCTGAATGTCGTGGGTCAGACGCCTCACCACGAACACGACAATTACATGCTTATATATTATTGCCTTATGTTAAACATTTGTAGTGGGTAAAAATCTTTTTTTTTTTCCTTCAAGAACTTTATGTAGTTTTTTATTTGACTATTTTCTTGTCCTCTCATCTTCTTGCATCTCCTCTCAATTCTCCAGAAAAACTTCCTGGATTTCCTACTTTTTCACATAATGCCTACTTTTGAACTAAGCAGTTCTGGATGCACCGCAAAATGTGCGCTGCACGCCGCAGGTGTGGTGATGTCACATGGATAAAGATGAGCTCCACTGAGGCAGAGCGCGTTAGGCATGAGTAAAAGAGAACGGACATGAACGATTGCGTGTTAAATGTTTTGTTTTAGTTTTTTTGGTGGTGTTACTGAGGTCGAGGTGCGCGCAGCTGGAGCGCATCCGATCAGCGTCTCTGTCCTCTCTGCTGAAAAGAAAGTCCTGGTGCGCTGAGTTCATATAAATGTCATATCGAAAATGGACCTTTATTCAGGCTCCCACGTAATTAGAACCTTGAAGAAAACTCACTAATTGATTCCTGGTTGAAAATGCGTTGTAATGCACGCGTTACTGACATTGTACCAAGTAAAATATTACTGATTTTTTTTTTTTTTCTGTAATGCCTTACATTACCGTGTTGCAGCAAAAAGCACTGCATTACAGTAATTACTTTTGTAACTCGTTACTCCCAACACTGATCACAAGATGGCGTTTTAGTTCGTGGCTATAGTGGACTTTGTAATGACCTGCAACAGCTCATCCCTCTTCATCGTGATGTTCCTCCATAAACGCTGAGGCAGCAAACTTTGTGATCATTATTTGAGTCATTCTAACAGATCTCAGCTCAGCAGCAGGATGGAGCTTCTCTGAACGTGACCAAAGAGGAAACAAAGAGTCATCCTTCCTCCTCCATGTATCCACTCCCCCACCCTTGGAAAATCCTTGGCATCAGTGTTTAGGACCTGGGTGAGTGAGGAGAGGGAAACAATGCCTGGAATGTAAAAAAAAAAAAAAAAAAAAAAAAAACTTGAGTCATTCTCACGTGTCAGCCTGCTGCTCAGCTCCTCCTCCTCTCTGGTCCTTCTGGCAGACACTGCTCTAACGCTCAGCCAGACGAAGATCCCAGCTCTACCACGGGTCTCTGCAGATAAACATACCTTCTCAAAATGAAGGGTGTTAGCTTGCTCGAGCTAGCAAAGACCAGGAGAACTGGAGGCTAAACTTAACAAAAGAAAACAAACTTCCTCTTGATTCTGATCAAGCTTTACTCTCTCAGGTCTTTATGGCATTGGGAGGAAAAGAATTCCTTTTCTGGAGGTCATTCTGTCTCACCAGAAGTGGACTGAACTCATTACAGCCACACTCTCACGTAGGGCTGGACAATAATTCAATAACGATATATATATATTGATCTATAGATGTGTGGCACGACAGAGAAAAAATGGGTCAATAAAATATCTATTTTTTCTATTAGCCTATCAGGTAGCTTATTACTAGAGTCATTACTCCCAACCAATCCAAAACACAGAGCCAGGCACGCTCCGTCACCACGCCCTACCCAACCAGAACAGACAGCAAGATGAGGAAACCGTCCCGTAAAACACCAAATAACCATCATAACCACGCAGATCTGCAGTAGTCACTCTATGGTTCTTATGTTTGTTATTCATGATCTTTATTAACATGTCTGCACCATTCTGCCGAGGCAAGGTCCTAGTGATGTGAGACTCTCGCTTACGTGGAAATAAAACATGATTCTGATAAGTGTTACGGTCGTTCACCAGAGCGGTGATATTTAGGTTTTTACAACTCTGACACAACGGTCAAAAATGAGCACAGAATCGATTAAAGATCAAGTCTTGTTTTATCATGACATAAAATGGCCAGAGCTGCACTTAAAATGTGTTTTCTACATTTCTTTATGATTATCAATAATTATTGACATCGATCAGTATGAATTTCTTTATCGATACGCCTTTTTTACATGTCGTCCAGCCCTACTCTCACGGCACCATGTGTGCTTAAAATGCTGATCCCACCCAAACTGGGATTTAAATGATTGTGTCCACTGGGAACTACTGGAACCTCATCATTAGTCACATGATAGTTACGATGCTGCAGTACAACATGGACTGATAGCATCACTAGGATTTACAACACAGAAATGGTTATAGAAAGAGTTTACACCCTGGACCATGAAGGACTCAGACTGAAGGTTTACATGATAAAAAACGAATCACACAACTACACAAAGATCAGAACCTGTCAGAAATGACAATCTGGGTCCAATTTTATTACAAAGATAAATCAAAGCGATTATTAATGACCACATACAGGTTCATCATGCTTAAAGTTAAGAGTCAAATGCTCCAAAAAGGCACAAAATGATAACAGGAACAAAACCACCGCCTAGACAGAAGTTTAGATCTTTTCTGTTAAACCAGTGCAGAGGGTTGCTCTGCCCTAGTGTTTCTGGTTAAAAGGTCATATCTTCTGAACAGCCTCTGCTCCAACAGGAGCTACTGAACAATAAAATAGAACCTGTAGTAGAAGGATGCTGCTTAAAACAACCTCAGTCTGTGTAAATACGCCATTGTCTTGACGAGATTGACATGCTAACAGCTAGCCAGAGTGTGGACAGTCTCAAAGCATTTGGTGAAAGTAATCTAGCAAGAAATCAGTGTTTATTTGTTAACAAACACACACTTTAAAGCTTTAGCACATTTAAAACAATGTGCTTTGGTCCACACAGACTAGCCTTTAGCTCATCAATCTATTGATTATTTCTTCAAACTAAGGCCGTTCAAAGGCCTTTCTCAACACATCATTGTTATGATCTTTACCTAGAACCCCACATCAGAGTTCACACCTTGAATGCCATGTTTCAGGTTGGTTCATAAACCTTACACCACTTAGCATCCAGCTGTCATGTGCATCTTTTCCTGTGGCCTGAACATCACCACCACCAACACTTCCAGGGGTCAAGTCCAACAGGATATTCCTAATTTTCCTGTTGGAATAACAGTGAATAGGTAGTATTGAAATTGGGCCATAGAGTCAGTCGGGACATAGAGTCAGACGTAATATAGAGTCAGCTGGAACATAGAGGGTTGGTGCCTTGGTCCCGCCCCGGTTGCCTAGGAGATACGTCATCAGGAACCGCCAAGACGTGTTCCAATCAGTTCCAGTGTTCATGTGCTTCCCAGGCATCTGTCCTCCGTTTGTTAGCCATTAAGCTAATCAAGCAAGGATACATGAGAGGTGCCTTGTTGCCTTCTCTTGGTCAAGAATTTCCCAGAATGCAGCGCAGTATTTTCAAACAGATGTGATCAGGAGCCGGCAGCAGCTACTTTGGGGGCAAATTTCCAGTTTAAATGTAAGTCAACTAATTGTAGCTATTAGGCTGATATGTAAAATGTTCATTTATATCCAAAGCAGTTTACTATGGTTGGTTAGTTGCTTAGTAGTTGCAGCTTTGGTGGCTAGCAGGTACTAACTCACTTACACATGTGATTTAACCAACATATACACAATTAACAAAGTAAAAGGCTCGATATTAAAACTTAACATTACTATGATGGGCGGTATGTAAACAGGGCGCGTAAGCAGGGGGCGGGCTCTGGCTGGCCGTGGTCTGTTTCATTTAACCATTTTCTTTGACCAATTAGGACAGTGTCCTCGTAAACAAGGCGTCTGGCCTGGCAAGGCAAGGAGAGGTTCCTTGCAATAGAGCTTTCTACAGTAGCTAAAAATAGATTGCCGCAAAGCACTCTGGGAAATACGGTCATACAAACAAGCTACATTTTAGTATTGATTCCTATGGGTCTGAGTCGCTCTGATCTAGCTAAAGTTATTTTTTCGTCTCCTAAAGATTTTCAAACAGCAAGGAACTTAACGCTACTGCTGGGGGAGGTGCTATTCGGACTCTAGACGCCCAGATCGGATGTTGGAGAGGACTTTTTATCCCTTTTCCAAAGCCGGTAAAGTCAATAGTATAACGCTGCAGACCCGGAGACGCCAGTTTCAGGCCGACACCACGTGAAACAGCTGGAAAGCTACACGGGCTAAGCTAAAGACAGAAGAAGCAAAGCGGTGGTAGTTTTTAAGCTGGACGAGCGGATTTTAACTGTGTGGAGCAGATCAAGAAAAGCACGTATATTTGTTACTTACATCTTCCTGGAGGGGAAAGTCCTACATCCGAGAATGACCAGCCGCCGGTCGTAACGACGCTCTCAGTCGAGGGGTTATCCAGGAGGAGCAGCAGAGGAGAATTAATGCAGGACGCAGCGTTGTTAACGGAGAGTGGAGGCAGCGTTGTTAACGGAGAGTTAGAGGCAGCGTTGTTAACGGAGAGTTAGAGGCAGCGTTGTTAACGGAGAGTTAGACGCAGCGTTGTTAACGGAGAGTTAGAGGCAGCGTTGTTAACGGAGAGTTAGAGGCAGCGTTGTTAACGGAGAGTTAGAGGCAGCAGTGTTACCGGAGGCGAGTTAACAAGGAGGCAGCGGTCCAGCTGAACGTCTCGGCCAAACAGTATGTCCACCCAAACGTCCACGGAAAAGTCTTTTGACCAGAGGTGAGTGGAATATAAAAAGTAGGGACACAAATGATAACCTGACAGTTAAAAAACTACCTTGAGAAAATGTTACTTGAGCACTGTGAGTAAAGAACTTATTTTTATATTACTCAAGAAGGAGCCGTGATGGGAATAACGGCGTTTAAAACAACAGCGCTGCTAGCGAGGGTTAGTTTTTACTTTCACTTTCATTTGAGCTAGCGCTTCAGTTCTGGTGATCGATAATTAGCAGGGTCGCCATCAAGAAAAGCTCTCTGGTATGTTTTTATTGTCAAAACAACTTCCTCCATTTTATGCCTTCATACCGATGTCAAAACGCTCTGAAACTGTATATTTTCTATTGTTATTGCAGCTCATCAGTATGGCCCTTCCCAGCAGCCTTTGCGTGGTGACGTCAACTGTAGAATACCCTATTGGAAGACAGCCGGAAGAGAAATTGGCAGAAATCAGGATTTGGAGTCTTATTTCCTGATATTTGGACATCTCTCCTCTGATTGGCTAACAGACTCTACCACTGACTCTGTTTGTTCTGCAACTTTGATGTTTTATCTCCACTAATAACACAAGCCTCAAATACCTGCACTAAATCTCAAGCTGTTAGAATTTGAAGCACCTGCAAGAACCTAATTTTAAAGTTGGCTGCGTTTGGACTATTAAATCAATCCTGCATGAGGGAAAAGCTATTTCATTGAACTGAGGCCATTAAAGCACATTGGTGTAATCGAGTATTTTTACTTTTACATAGAAAAGGGCCGTAAATATTCCTGTGATGAGATGAACCAAGAGCACTTTGTTCTCTGGTCATCTTAGTTTAATCAGTTTGTCCAAGTATGAGCTCAAGGGTTTTCAGTCTTAAATCTCATCTGAGTCAGCTTCACGTCTTTTAGATGAAGCGCGTTCACGAGCCTTCCTGGCCGCCCTGTTATGCCGTGGCGCTCGCTCCCGCGCCGCGCCAGCCAAGCAGAGGGGAGACGGTTCGGTTCGGAACACCTCTGGCTCTACCCGGAGTTGGGCTTCGGTTCTCCGCTCCACGACGACGGTTGCAAAAATCTGGGATTTATTCTTGCTCGAGAAGTGCGCGAGCGGACGAGGAGCCGCGCGGAGAAGCTCCGGAAAAGTTCCTCTGAGCTTCCTTCCGTTCCTCTGAGGAGAGAGTCTCCGCCACAAGTCACGGTGGGTTCTGCTGGTTCTGGTCCAGGCTGCGCAGCGGCGGTGTGTGTCGTATGTGTCAGATAGGACCATATAGGTGTGTGTGTGTGCTACACACATGATGTGATGTATTGTGTTTATTCTGTAGTGTGTGAGGACAGAGGAACTTTAGCAGCTCCCTCTGCTGCTGCTCTAACGGCTGGAACGGTTCAGAGTTTAGGCTCCAGCAGCTGATCAGAGAGGAGCCTGTGCGGGACTGGGGCCCTGGGGGGCCCGAGCACCGCAGAGGGGTCCAGGGGCTCTCCTAGGGAGGGATAGACGGGTCAGACCAGGCAGAAGATCCTGCATGGTGGTGGAGCTCAGCATTCTCACACAGCTGTAAAAACATTTATTCCAAAGTGGAGCAAGAACAAAAAAACAGCAGAAATACTTTCATAAATAAAAGCTGTGTTTGCACCAGCAGAACTTGTGTTAGGAGTTTGTGCAACATGATTTAACTCCAGCTGTGTTCATCAGACTCTAATGCAGTTTTTATGACCGTATGTTTCATGAAATGTCTTCTACTGAACACTGGAGCGCTCAAAGAGCCAGCCCCACCAACACGTTATACTTCAACCCATCTTTGACCAAGCAGTGTTATGTTAAACACACAGCATTTCCCCCATTCAACCAGCGAAATAAAGTACAGAAATATAATTTTACTTACTGATAAAAATGAAGCAGAGACTTCTTGGATGATCTCCTGGTGCAAACAATTCCACAGCTTTCCCTCTTGTCCAAAAATCCCATGATTAACATCCAAACACACAGAGGACACAACTAAAGTTCAGAGAGTCAAAATGGCTGAACATCTATTAACGTGAGGCTGAGGCTTTCCCCGGAGTTAGCCGCTAGTGACGCTCATGCTACCTGTCAGTCAAATCTAATTATTCATAATTTCAAGTATTTAATTACACCTAAACGGAAGAGTTACAAAAACATTCACCCCCCTCAGAGTCGTCATGACTGTAAACTAGAGCTATTAAACCTAAAATGGTTTTCTGAACCAGGCTGTAAACATGTTTATTTCTGCTGTGATTTTGGTGTTTTTAACATGGGAGTCGATGAGGATTTGCTCACTTCTGGTGCCAGCCCCTAGTGGATGAGGGTGGAACTGCAATTTTTGTCGCTTCCGGGTTGGCTTCAGGTCTGGGCCCCTGGGGTTCCCCCTTGACTAAAACAAAATCCCAGAATAGTTAGTTGTTTTCAGAAGTCAGTGGGCAGAAGATATCCTGTTTATAATCAGAGATGGTCTAAATGTGTCATCAGAACCCAGCAAAGCTGTTTCTGTGATGATCAGAGCTGTGAGCTGAAGCAACATTTCTTTAGTTTCTGAGTCACAAGTTCAAGTGAGTGTAAGTATAAGCTCATCAGAACCCCGGCCCCTTCATAACTGTGTTCTCAGACTGAAGCTTCTCCTGCTCCGTCCTCATGTTGTGATTAAAGAAGTCACCAACATGGGCGCTCTAGGATAGTTACTTCCAAGAAGACTGAGGAGGTGGATCTGCAGAGATTCCAGATAAGTGTCCTGCAGACACATCCCAGGATCTGTGTGGGACAAATATTTGCTGGATCACTTCCCTACATCTCTCAAACGGGAACATGCCGCTCATTCTTGTTGCGAGCAGCAGGAAGACTGTGTTTGGTGGTCATTTTGGTCTCTGTGGTAAACAGTCCTGCTTGGGCGTTGGACAATGTCTGACAATGTCAGTCACATATTTACAGAAGTGAATTACATTTTCTGTTTAGCTGTTTGACACAGTTCTTCAATGTGATCTGATCTCAGATCTGAACAATGGCTGTCACTAAAATCAGTGTTTTCAGTGTGTGGTGGATGTCACAGATGAGTGTGCATGTTTAGAGACTTCAGTGCCACGATGTGAACGGTTACTGTCAGAGATCAGAAGCTTCTCCTGTATGTCTGAAGACCTACAGTATGTTACTCACGTCTTCAAGTGTTGGGGAAGTTACTCAAGAAAAGTTACTTGTTACAGATTACTAGTTACTTTTCCAAAAAGTAATATATTACACTACTTCGTTTCTCACTTCTGAAAGTAACTTAATTATACTACTTTCTGATTACTTTAGCACCCAAGAAGTAACCTGCAATATTGTTTTCTATTAAATAATTAAATTTAATTATGACTTATATTTTAGAAGGATAAACTGCTTGAGATGTGACATCTTGTTTTCGAGCAGGTCCTCCTACCTTAGAGTAAGATAGCAGAGTCATTACACCGTCACAAACTAAAAAATAACAAACTCAATCAGGAAGAAAAGAAAGAAAACCCTGCTGTGGCTCGCCCCATGTGTATAGGGAGCCTAATTCACGCCCATCTACTTCTGGACCATGGGTTCCTGGAAGAATGAAAAAATAAATGCAAGTCCATGGGGATATAAAAGCTATTTTCTAATCTACTTTGTTATGTGCCATGGATTTCACATATGTTGTCTGTTGATTTTAAAGACACATTCGGATGTCAAGAAAGCGCTTATTTTGGAACAGGGGCAAAAGTTATTTTAGGTTTTGTGTGAAAATATGTCCAGGACTACAAATGCGCATCACCAAATTGACGTCATTGAACCAGACACGGAGAAGAGCAGAGGAAAAATGGCTGTAAAGTTAGCAAGCTTCAAATCTTCTTTCAGGAGGAAGGAAGCACCATAAATCTTGTCATGTGATGAGTAGCAGCTACACTAGGCTAGAGGAGATTCTGTGGTGACGTCATACACTGTGTGCGATGTGCCGATGTCTGATTTGTAGTCATGGTAATTATGAATTTTTATAAGCTGATAAATCTCAGAGTACATGACAGGCGTGGTCGAAACACACATCATTACTTTTCATTTAAATTGAAGTACAACATATGTGCGATTCAGGGCAAAGCGGATTAGAAAATGGCTCTTTTAGCCTCGTTCACATCTAGGGATGGGTACCTTTGACATTTGAATCAAAACGGTACCAATTCCCAGTACCTATGAATCGATACCAGTACTTAACGGTACCTATTTTTGATACTTTTGAGTGTTTAATAATTAATTAAATCAACTTTTTAATTAAATATATTTTTTTCTCAATATATAACCATATTTGATAAATATCACAATAAATAACATACAACCGTTTGTATTTTATCATCGAAGTGTTGTACAAAATTATTCAGTATGAAAACCTTTAACTGCAGCTGTTTCTTGATGATGCAACAACTAAAGCCCAGCTTTATGTGCTCCTATTCCTCTCCTTTACCCTCTGGACCAACTGTGTGATGGTGGGTCCTTGTAGTATTAGACACTGAAGCAAACATCTTTGCTGTGAACTAAATTTACTGTGTATCTTCATTCATTTTGCCATTCTTTTTCAAACTGTTGACTTTTCCTACTCGGAAGTCGGAATTTTCGAGGAAAAGGTGAATGCACCATTAGCTGATAGCAATGCTAACGGAAGCTAAACTATAAAGCTAACGTTATTTCAAACAGTTTATTTTGCTGCTGGAGCAGATTAAGAGGATGATGCCTCACATTAGATCGTTGTCGCTGGTTTCATCATCACCCATCCCAGTTAGTGAAGTGAAGCCAAACTTTAGAGCGCTTTCTCCTAGTCAGAATTTCTGCGTTCCGAGGAGAAAGCGAACACACCATTAGCCGAACGGAAGCTAACGTTATCTTAAACAGTTAATTTACCTGCTGGAGCAGATTAAGACAATGATGCCTCACTTAGATCGTTGTCGATGTTGTGATCGCCCAGTAACCCATCCTGTTTAGTAAAAGTGGACCCAAACTTTAGAGCTCTTCCTCTCTGCCATGCTGCTAGCTCTGTTTACAGCTGGCCCAGCCCGCAGTGACTGACGACATTATGCTCTTGCGCATGCGCTGCTGTCTATCTTGGCAAATCGCAGTCTTGCAAGTTCTCATTATGAAGCAAAGCTACCGAAACAAGGCACAGTTTCATACCACGTGAACCCGTACTCGGTCGGTACTACGGAATTCGGTCGGTGCCTTAAAAAGTACCAAATTCGGTACCCATCCCTAGTTGTAGCAGACAGAATGGTTGATCTGGGTGCTCAATCCTGGTCCTGGAGGGCTACCATCCAGCATGTTTTTGTTGTTCCTCTGCTCCAACACACTTAATTCAGTGGTTGATTCACCTGTGCAGCAGCTCATCAGGCTCTGCAGAAGCCTGTTAATCACCTGCTGAATAAAATCAGCTGTGTTGAAGCAGGGAAACAGCTAAAAGATGCTGGATAGGAGCTCTCCAGGACCAGGATTGAGCACCCCTGAGTTAGACTCTACAGCAAGAGGGATGTGGGAAATTCCTCCTGTTGTGCAATAGCCTTTATTATGTTTGTGGCATGTTAGACCGCACTTGCTTATGCACCAGAGTGGACAGGCAGGGAAAAAAGAGACACACAACACAAACAGGGAAAGAGAGGGAGGGGGAATGGAGGGACAACATTACACAACAAATAGACAACAGACGACAAACAGGCAAGACAAAACAGTGGAGTTGTCATAATAAAAATAATAATAAAAAAAAAAAATCTACAAGACTAAATAGAATAGGAACTGTTAAGAGGTTATTGTCCTTATTTGTAGTAGCATGTACTTCTGCGCGTGTGTGTGTGTGTATGTCTATATCTTATACCATACAATACCGTTTTATTTATATAGCGCAATTTAAACACAGCATGTGAGCTGACCAAAGCGCTGCACAGGCAACAATCACAAAAGAATGATATTAAAACAGGTACAGTTAAAAACAATCAATAAATATAGATAAAAGCAACCTAAAACAATTTAAAACAAAGGCAAAACAACCATAAAAATAAGAAATAAAAAGTCATTGTCCAAAAGCCAAAGCATAAAAGTGGGTCTTCAATCGTGACTTGAAGACAGCAACAGATGGTGATTGGCGAGTTTCGATGGGTAGAGCATTCCAAAGGACAGGGGCAGCACATACAAAAGCCCGCTCCCCCTTACTTTGTAATTCATTTTTGGAGTTTAGAGAAGCAAGCGGTCCGCTGATCTCAGTGAGCGCACCGGCACATAGGGTGTGAGCAAGTCAGACAGATTAGATGGTGCAAGACCGTTCAGTGCTTTAAAAACAAAGAGCAGGATCTTAAATCGCACTCTGAAAGTCACGGGCAGCCAATGAAGATGCGCCAGAACCGGGGTGATATGGCTACGCCTGTGTGTGCTTGTTAAACACCTTGCAGCAGCAGGATTCAGAATCGATTGATGAATGTCGATGCTTAAAAAAATAAATAACATGAAACTTTGTTGCAAAGCCGGTACTAAAAAAAATACACGTAACCGGAGCCTTAACAAATGTAAGTTATTTGTTTTTGTGTAAGGAAGATGCTTTTTACTGGCGCACAATGTGGTAATCTAGGTGCTGTGGAGGAAAATAGAGGAACCAGCAGAAACGGTCCAAAGTTTGGGATCAAACCCGCAGCTACGGGCAGATTGGCTAAAGCTAACTAAGCTAGCGGACAGCAGACTCATGCCGTGGGTTCCAAAAGAACACGATGATCTTGGAACTAAGAATGACTAAACTCAACAAGCGGAATAGAATTTAGAAAATCAGTTAACTGCCCCAATTACCACTTTTTCAGCAGTCTTAGATACCACCGGCAAAATACTGATGGGTCTATAATTAACTACATCCGTTGGTTCCCCTGTCTTAAAAGTGGGAACTACAACTGCATTCTTCCATGCAGTTGGAAAAATAGATTGATTTATAGAAAGATTAACAAGATGTATAATGGGAGTGCTGAGGCACTGAATATTGTTTTTTAAGAATGTTGTGTCCCATTGGAGTGCACCTTTGGCCTTTGAAGACTTTAGCGTGCTTAGTATCTTGCAGATTTTATTTTCAGGGACTTCAGTTATCTTAAAAATGGTCTTATTATAATGTTATTATAATCAGGTGACGCTATATTTTTAATTGTTGGACCAAAAGTCTCAATTTCTGCACTGATACAGTAAAATGGATATTGAATGCAGAGGCTATTTCATTGTAGTCATTAGTTAAGATTCCATTAATTTTCAGCTCATAGCCATTTCCCTGGTTTCGCTTATTGTCTTTCTTTACTAATTTATTTATGTTGCTCCAAATCAATTTACTATTTCCTTTTCCCTCTTTAATGATGTCCATAAAAAACTTTGCCTTTGCTTTCCCCCCTTCATTGACTACTTTATTATGAAGGTTTGTGAAAATTTGTCTATCAGTAATTAATTTAGACTTCAATGCTACTTTCAAGGCACAATCACATTTTTTCATCAGGTCCCACAATTAGGGGTGGGTGCATTTCATCGATGTGGCGATGCATCGCAAAGCTTCACGTGAGGATTCAGAATCGATTAATGAACGTCGATGCTTAAAAAAATAAATAACGTGAAAGCTTTGTTGCAAAGCCGGTACTAAAAAAAAATACACGTACCCGGAGCCTTAACAAATGTAAGTTATTTGTTTTTGTGTAAGGAAGATGCTTTTTAGTGGCGCACAATGTGGTAATCTAGGTGCTGTGGAGGAAAATAGAGGAACCAGCAGAAACGGTCCAAAGTTTGGGATCAAACGCGCAGCTATGGGCAGATTGGCTAATGCTAACTAAGCTAGCGGATAGCAGACTCACGCCGTGGGTTCCAAAAGAACACGATGCTCTTGGAACTAAGAATGACTAAACTCTACAAGTGGAAGAAAAGTCCCACCATCCTGTTTATTCGTAGCTGTCTGCAGCGCTATGGAGCAGAGCCACAGCAGCTACTCACGACTCACGTTGTTGTTGCTTCGAGATTGCGCAACACACCGCTCCTGGGTCTATGGCAAGCTGTTGTAGTATGTAATTCACAAACACTTCTATCTGTGAACGTAATTTAAACTGGATTATTGCCAACCCGTACATTATAGACATGCCACCATTACATTGTTACCAGTAGAAATGAAATGTTATTGAATATCTCAAAAGCTGTAAGACAGTTGAGGTGATAGCATGTTGTTTTGCATGTTATTGAACTGTTTTCTAATAATGTTCTGTTGTTAAATAAAGTAAAGGAAGGAGAGAAAAAATGTTTCCCTAGAAGGTTTTAAATGTTTAAAGCTTTCCCTGATCGAAGTTAAGTTGGTCAAAGTGCAAATATTTACACAAGTCATACAGTCATAAAATTGTCACGAGGAGACTGGCGGACCCGAAAAGACACCCAACACAGAGTCAACGTTTAAACAGAGTTTAATAATGGGGAGAGGGCAGTGGAAGGGAGCAGGCAAGAACCAGGTCAGGAGACAGGCAGGAATGTTACCAGGAAGTCCGATGGGCATAACGTTCCAGGAGGGAAAATCCAACGTCGAGGTCGGGGACAGAAACGAGGTCAGGAGCCATGAATCCAAAGGCAGCAGATAATCCAAAAAGGGGCAAGACGAGGAGGAAGGTCCGAGGACAAGGCGAGGTCGAGATCCGTGGAAGACAAGGTAAGGGCTGAATGCTGGAGAATCTACTGACGAGTGTGTTCGATAATCTGGCAGTGACTGGATGGCAGGGTGGCTCTTAAATAGCAGGAGGAGCAGATAAGTAGAATGGGCTTAATGAGGCAGGACCAGGTGAGCTGAATAAGGCCTGATTAGGAGCAGGCAGTGGTTGCTGGAGAACTGGGCTTGGCAGGAACAGGAGGCATGACAAAAATAAGATTTTGTCTTTGAAAAATAGTTAAATGTAAAAAAAAGTATTTACTTACTGAGAGTAGTTTTAGAGGAACTGAGTTAATTGATAGGTTATTTATTTACAAATGTAGACAAAGAAGAAGACAATCAATCTCATATGAAAAAAAGCATTAAAAATGTCAATAATCGAAGAATCGTGGCACCAGTAATCGAATCGAACCAACAACCATTATAATCGAAGCATCGAAGCTCCCATAATCGAAACCGAATCGTGAAGTACCCTTTTTGGAACTCCCCTACCCACAATTGGTCATTAAACCATGCAGGTTGTTCTTATGCCGCTCATTTTTAAGAGTTTTCATATATTTTTCTTTTATTGTATTTATTATACCAATAAAGGACTCGCAGGAGGCATCTAAATCATTTGTAAATAGGACATCTCCCTAATCAGTTTGGCTTAGTTCCTCCTTGAATGCATTCATATCTTGTTTCTTTATTCCATAGGGATTTTTGATTTTCTCCTGTTGATAGGTCATTTGTTTTTCAGTTAATGTCCTTGCAATAAGAGTCATGTTATGATCCGACTGGCCAGCAGGGGTGGAAACTTAAACCGCCCGAGCGCCATTGGCGGTAAAATTTCTCGTCGGGCGGTAAATAATTGACGACTTACCGCCCGGGTGGCGCCCAAGCTTTGACTGTCATTTACATACCCGCGTTCACCTCCCCCTGTGTTCGCGCGTTTGGGATACATCATGACCTGTATGAGGTAGGGATGCAATGGATCATCACTGATCCGTGATCCGCACGGATCTCTCTTTACGGTTCGGCACGCACTTGGCCAGCAGATCGGTCACGTGGAGGACCGAGGCGCCGCGCCACCTGTTCAATCCAAACAAGAAAAGCACAGCGCGTCATGACTAGTGGAGGAACTCGAAAAACCACCGGCATCGTTTAAGGCAAATTTTGGCTTCACTTTAAAATACAAAAATGATACAAACGGCAAAAATGAACACACGCGTGCGCGTGCCTCCAGCCTGACGGCGCAGCGCCGCACACACATACCTCCGATCGCTGTGAAGCAGGAAGGGAGGTGGCGCGCGCAAAATGCCTGGGACAATTATTACGTTAACGTGATGGGACCTGAAATATTGATGGGGACAAATCTGTAAACAAGGAGTAAAGAAAAATAAACAGCGCTTCAGAAAGTTGAGGAAATGAGTGAAAGCAGGACACGCAGCGAGTTAGCTTGTTTATGGCAAGCCGTTTTCACATTTAATCAGCAGTCGGACCTACAATACTTTCATTGATTATAGTTCTAATTGTGTTCTTATTAATCAAAATTGCAAATGACGACATCAACAGCTATGCTGTTACTAGTAGAAATTATAATGAAGGATATCCAATATAACAACGGCACTAGTAGGAACTAAGTTTCAGAATCCCTAAAAACCTGAGGTGGCCTTTTTAACATATATTAAGCAGACTGGATATGTATTCCAGATATCTATAATTCTGTTGTTCCTATTAGAAATTAACATTCCATACATCCATGAGAACATTCTAACTGAATATGTAAAATGTTCATTCAATATAGTCAGAATCATTCAGTTAAAAAATCTTTGACGTTATAGATTTTATAGGACGTAACTGCATTAAATGAGTCTTGAGTTAAATGTTGTTTGTATTTAATGAGCATTGAGCTGAAAAAGGTTGCACTAAGTGTTCTACAAAATAAAGAGAGAGCAAAGTTATTTGTTATTATGTGCGTGGGTCAGGCCCGCTTGCTCTCCATGAGGAGCAAGAAGTATGAGGACAAGCTTGAGAAGAACTTTGAGGTGGAGTAGTATCTGGAACCAAAGACTCAGAGAAACCACTAGTCCACCACTAGCCAAGTATTCAGCCTGAAACGCTATGGTGCCAGAGACTGACACAGTGCTGATTGTAAATATGAACATAATAAAAGTTTATTATGTTTAAAACGGTGGTTCAGTTGTGATTTTTACTCGTTTTAGCAGAATACCTGCGGGGCCGGTAGATTCTCAGCGGGGCCAGTAACTTTTCTGAGTTACCGGCCCGGATGGCCGGTTGGTTGTGTAGTTAATTTCCACCCCTGGCCAGTGAGAAGATTATAAGATTTGATCATTCTTTCAGGCTTGTTACTAAAAATTTTATCAATTTGCGTGTTTGAGACATTTGATATTCGTGTAGGTCCAACAGTTAGTTGAGTCTAGAGGTCGACCGATATTGGTTTTTCTATTGCCGATACCGATGCCGATACGAGGCGGTCATGGTCAGCCGATGGCCGATAAGTGCTGCCGATTTTTTGGGCCGATTTCATGGCCGATATTTTGATGTTTTGCACCTTATCTGAATGATAAATGATCAGTAATAACAGTGGATGCACTTTTCTGAACCTAATCAGTTTTTAAACACTGAATTTACCAACTATTGTATCTTAATTTTGTGCACCGCTCAGTGTTAAAACCAAACATTTACCAAGATTAATAAAAATATCAATAAACTGACCAAGTATTAAACATACAAAACAGGCAAAAAAGAAATGCCAGTTGATAATGTTTCAGAGCATTTATTGAGGAGATGTTATTCAGGGATGTACATTTACATGAAAATAAAAATAAATACAATTTTAGAATATAAAGACAAATTCTACTGAAAAATATGAATATAATATTTTAATAATAATAATGTTGAAAACACGATAGCAACCTGTTAAAACACACCAGCAACATCTAAAGTTCATTCAGTCTTTAACTCAATATTTTTTAACATCTTCATGTAAACTGTAAATGAAACCCTTTAGTGCTCTTGACTCAGCAGCAGATTCTTTGTAAGCCTGGAGATGGGGAATCTCAAGTTGTGTTTTACTTTTTACCTATTTCAGCTTCAGCTCACTAGCCACCTTCTGATATCACACCTCGTCTTCCATGGTGTTGGCTCCATGACCTGCTGGACTTGACTTTTGTTGAGCCATCAGACAGAAACTAAACAGGAGAAACAGTTGTTAGTATTTTTGTAGAGCATCCATGTTCACAGGGCCGGCTTTGCCGACAGGCGACACAGGTGACCGCCTGGGGCGCAATCTCTGGCCAGGGCGCAAAATTGCATAATAAAAAAAACGTTAAATATATGTCTTAATATTAAAAGATCAAGCCCACATCAATGTACCTCCTTAGAAAGTGTTATTAAGTAGCACAGCATGTGTGTAGTGTTATATTTTGTGAATTTAGCGACACTACAGTGTACAAGTGTGGAGTTTTTATATCTTTTCAGCCATTTCTAGTGTTTGTATTTGCAGACGGTCCCTGAGCAGTTTTGTGGGCTAGCTGCGTCAGGAGCAGAGGACAGGTGGTTGTTTAGGGAAAAAATGAGGTTGTAGCTTTTTCACTACCTTGCCACGATACTACAGAGGTATGTTATGTTTCATAACGACATTCTGATCAGAGGTACTGAACTGTAAATGTCGAATCTGTCAATATCTTGCCAACTTTACTGAAGTTGTAAATGATACTTAAACCTAGCGCCCACGGCGCCCCCCTCCTCCGTCTCATTAGCCTCTACCTGCTACTTGGGGAGAACGGTCGTTTTTGGTGAGTCAGCTAGCTCAACATGTCAAAACGCCCTAAATGACCTGGTGCCCAGAGGAGGAAAAAAGAAAAGAAGAGGAGGAAAAACGCGACAAAGACAGAGGTAAGGAAATGTTACAGTAATGATGATGTTATCATGACATCATTTGTTAGCATCCTGGGGAGGCTTAACTAAGCTAGTTTCTTAATGTTCTAATGTTTGTGCAGCACTAAAGCAAGAGACAATGATATTTTACTCTTCCCTGCTGAAAAAAACCAGCATAGACCAGCATAGTTGTTCCCAGCATATGTTGTGTTTTGGTGCTGGTCCAGTATCCTATCACCAGCATCCATACTGGACCAGCATACCAGCACTAAAACACAACATATGCTGGTAACCAGCTAAGCTGGTCTATGCTGGTTTTTTCAGCAGGTTACCAGTGGTTTATTAAAGCTGTTAAACAGCTGGGATCAGCTGCATCTCACCAGCTGCACATGCAGCTCTCACAGACTGTAAACATTACCTTAAAGCAACAGTAACAGAATAGAATCTGTGTGCAAAAGATTCTGGAAAGTGGCTGATACAAGAGTAGGGTTGGTTCTAATAGTGAAACGACACGAGTCGCACAAAAAAAAAAAAATTTTTTGTTGTTTTGATGTCCAAAAACGATCTTGAAATAATGAAATTGCCCTAATTTATTGCATTTAAGGCTCTGCAAAGCTCTGCAACTTAGTTTCTGACAGTAAATTTACAACATTTACAATATATTTTCATCTTTATCTTTATCGTCTTCATCTTCCAAATGTGAAAGCACAATCAAAATACAAATACATTTAGATCAAATTAAATACACAAATTAATTTTAAGAGTAACAGAAAAAGTGTGTGTGTGTGTGCGGTGGGGGTGGGGTGGGGGTGGGGGGTCCAAGAAGTAATCTCGCCTGGGGCACCAAATTGGGTAGAGCCGGCCCTGCATCTTCATTTCAGTCGGTAGCAGAAAGAACAGAGAACTCCAGCAACAAAGAACTCAGCACATAATAAATATTACAGAAACATTTGAACAATTACACTCATCTGTTATAAAAGTGCACCCTACTATTCACTAGTGTTACTGACTGCTGATGTTGGACAGATATAAAGTGGAAACGAACCGTACAAATTAAATAGTCTTTAGTCAGAACACTCTGCTGTTTCTGATCACAGAAAACGCCAGAGCTCTCATTTATATAGCGAACATTACGCAAATAACGTGGTCCAGTCCGCACCAACCCACATGAGAAAAGTCCCGAACTATGAACAACACCGACCGGTGTCCGCAGGGGAAGGAGGAGGGGTGCAGACGCTGCAGCTCGGAGTCCGTCTCCTCTCCTCTCCTCTGCGCTCAGAGTGAAATTCTCCGACTCCCATACAGGAAAATTATTTAATTTATAAACCTGGAGCTAATATGTTAAGCAACTGATAGTTTAAGAGGGTCTGTAAAGTTAACAACAAGCTAGCAAACATTAGCAGCATTCTGCCGGTTAACAGCGGTTCTTACGGCTCGTTTTTCCTTTCACTCAGCGAAGTATTATTTCATATTTTACTTTTAATTAACACTAAATATACAGCTATAGGGTTTTGAAACACCAAAAGAGAAGTCTTACCTTTTACTAAGAGGAAGTTATTCCCAGTGTTTTGCATTGGGGTCCTTCACCAGCTTCCAAAGCAGTGGGCTGCCCGCGGAGGTGCCTGACTGTTTTTTTTTTTTGAACTTTATTGCCTTCATTGCGCATTAACAAGTAATTAACATTGACAAGTGTTTAAGATGTTAAAGCAAGTACAGTATCCAAATATGTATCCGTATAAGGAAAAATAAAAAATAAAATAATCCAACACAACTAGAAATGAAGACAACCTGAAGAAGAAAAAAAGAAAAACAAAAAAAAAAAAACAACAGCTAAACAACAAGGAACCTGAACATCTTGAGATTAGGATTTATCTGACATATATGGGACTCAATAGAGCATATCTTATTTATCCATTTATGTATATGTATAGCTTATATCCCATAGTAATACCAGCAATAGTTAGGCGAGGTGCCTGACTTTAAATCGGCTTTACTAAAGAGGATTATCGGCCGATGCCGATGATGAAAAAAATGCTAAAAATCAGCCCGATTAATCGGTCGACCCCTAGTTGAGTCAGCTCAAGCTTATCAGTAAGTGCTTTTAACTTTTTTCTAATTGCTTTGTCAGCCCAGTTTAAATTAAAATCACCCAAAACTATACATTCTTTCTTTATGTCCAATAGTTTAAGCAAGTTCTTAAAATGTTCATAAAACGTAGCATCATATGATGGTGGTCTATACACGCCAATCACATCTGCTGAGAGAGGGTAATAGTAACAGCAATACATTCAAGTTCATTCACACATGTTAAGTCAGTTTGTTCGCATCTAATACTATCTTTCACATACATAAACAATCCACCACCTTTTCCTTTATTTCTGTCCTTTCTGAAAACCTTGTGAATGAGGCTACGGGTGAAGATTTAGACAGGGGCGTAACCATCATCTCAAAAGTGAGGGGGACAAATTTTTCAGAGATCTACTGAGTTATTTATCATCCTCTCGCATTCAAGCTTACCCTTCCTTAGTAGATAAAAAACATTTCATCACTGGCTTAGTTATTAGCGAAGTGGTTCAAAAACAGTTAGTAATTATGATTATTACTATTATTTAATCTTAATAGTTACAGTGGACCACCTGCTTGGCGTGAACAAATGACAGTTTAAATAGTAGTGGGCAATTTTTTCAAAAAAAAAAAAGATTTTTTTAATACTCAACATTAACAACCACAACCAGTGAACCAACTTTAGTTCTTTAAACTATAAATTAAAAAAAATTTAGCTGCCAAACTCAGTTGAAAAAATTATCCATTAAGTTTAAAAAAAAGAGCCAGAAATTAACCTCAAACCTCTTTATGCCGTTTTTCTCAGCTACTTTATTATCTTTTCACCTTCAGACCCTCCCTCACACTGCTCTATGTGGCCAAAAGAGAAATAAATGGAAAATGTGGAAAGCAAAGTGTTAAAATAGAACTAGGATGAGTATCAGTGACAGTGGAAATGAACTTTTAAGTCCCTTTATGCCGTTCTTTTTCAGCCACTTAGGCTAGTCTACTCTGGTTTTACCTACAGACCCTCCCTGATTCTCCTGGTTATTGTGACTATAGTTTTTCTTTCAAACGTGGAAATTCACAGTGAGCACAAGTTCACAGAAATAAAATAGAATTGGGTTTATTCCCAGCAATAACTAAATAGCAAAGGATGTAACAGGTAAAAACAACATTGTTAACTAGCTTAACTAGCCAGATTCAAACCCGTGAAATGTGGGACAGAGACTACTTAATGTGGGACAACATGAAATTCCAATTCAATGAAATTAAGTAACAAAAATTAGTAGCAAAAAAAACTTCTATTCTGCCTTTCAGCTCTAACATCACTGTTAAATATACATAAAATTATTAATTTTATCATATTTCATGTCTGTATGAATTCAACTTGAACAGCAAAAGCTTCCAGACTATTTCAGTTCCTCTACGTTACCACAGGCTCAGGCTCTTTGGACCTTCTACAGTGGCTCTGAATAACTTTAGCTAAAAGGATTTTAAACCATCAACTCCTTTTTAAAAATGTAAATAAAATACAATAAAACACACAGGTTTAAGCAGCTTTTCAGATTTTTCATTGAATAATTGATCTGATTTTCCACAACAAAGTACCAGTAATATTTAGATCCATTTATGTTTATTTTAAATTAATTTTCCACTAATATCAACATCCCATTTAATAATAACCATACACTCTTGCAAATTTCTTATTAATTTAGAAACAAAATGATATGTCAACAAATCTCTAATAGTAAATTTTTAGGGAAGAGAAAAAACATCACTGACTTTAATCTCTGAGAAAAGTCAGAACTAATCTTAGAATTCTGACTTAAGTCATCAAATTAAATCCTCTCAGCATTTCTGTGATGTTAGCTTGAGACAACAACCCCAGCACCTCGTCTGTGTTATCATCTGTGGGTTTTAGCATGAACCTGAACAATTACTGGGACACCTGCTTTTGACCAACATGTTTATGACTCTCAGACTTTCTGCACCGTTTCATATCGGCAGTGGCGGCTGGTGAATTTTTTTTTGGGTGGGGCGCATGTTTTATTTTATTTTTTTATGTTAGTTCTTGTGAATGGTTTTTATCTTGAGAGGCACTATATAAACGGTCGTTTTTTTCTTCATTTTGCAGTCAGTTTTTCAGATGCGCTAACCACATATCACCACTAGGGAACGCCAAATTACCATTCTTATGCGTCACACAACTTGAAATCTACGGACTGGTCCAGGAGCACTTAGCTACAAAGTTGTTCCAAAAACATGCTTCATATTCACCAATATATGCAAACTGCACACACACTAAACAGGAAGAGGCTCTTTTAAACGATAGAATCCACGTTTTCTACCTCAACACCACCCAATGACTGCTAAATGAAAAGCAAAACAAAGCTATTTTCATGAAGTCAAAAGCTAAATTCTGTCTTACCTTTGCTGGTCAAAATAATCCATTTTATAGTAAAAAATCCACTTGGTTCGTAGAATCCAATGATAAAAAGATGAAACTACTAGTTTTCTCCATAGTCAACGTTAGCAGCGGCCCCACAACATCAAAGGACGGTGAACTAGCCTGTGGAGAAATTTTCGGTTCTGTCTGGGCTGGGTGAGCTGACCAATCAGCATCCTCCTCCTGATCTGAGCAGACTCCCCCGTTTGCTTACGATCGCAACCATGTGCGCCCAAAAGCTCTCCTATTCCTTGTCGTTGGGGATCCAGTGCGCATGCGCCAGTTAGCCCGTATTAAGTCAATGGTAAAGATTGCTGCGCCCGCGAGAGCCTCCACTGCATATCAGACTCGTCCCCCTGACACGGAGAAATGATTCTGAGAAACATCACAAGACTTTCAGAGAGTCTTTGAACAGCCACAAGTCTTTATTCTAACGGCACGTTCACCACGCTCGCTCATCTTACCTGCACCTGCCATGCTCACTGACGTTTGTTTTTGTTCGGGTGGTCCGTGAGCGCGCTGCGCTCCATGCGCTCCGGACCTGCGTTAAAGCCCCGCCTCCTGTTTTGACAGCCACGGCTTTCTCCACAGTTTATGCAAGATTTAAACTCGAAACGGGAGACTGTCAGTAATGCGGGACAGAGTCTCAATCTGTTCACTCAGCAGCAGCACCTGTCGGAGATCCACTGGACGCTCGCGTTAGCCTAAGGTGCGTTTAAAGACGGCTCTGAAAAATAAGTTTCCGCACATTAATGGATTAAACGGCTGAAAAACGTGCGGGGGACAGAGGGCACTGTCACGGGAAGTGCAGGGGACATGTCCCACGCGTACTCCGCGTCAGTTACGCCCATGGATTTAGATAACCATGATTCTGACTAGGGATGAGCGAGTACACCACTATTTGAATCTGTTCAACCATATAAATTATCTGTATCTGTATACTCAGAGTGGATGTGGCCTAAACTGGACGTGGACATGGTTTAACTGGAAGTGGGTGGAGCTTAAATCTGTACATTATTTTAAGTCTGAATTTGATATGGATTTATCAGAAGGTGCTATATGTATTGTTTATTTGAAAACTATTTACAGAGCAGCCTCAGAATTGAGATTCAATGTTTTTGATCACAATAGTAAAGGAAGTATTACAGGACAAGTTTTTCAATTAACTCAGGGAGAGATAGAGAGAGATAGAGAGAGAGAGAGAGAGAGAGAGAGAGAGAGAGAGAGAGAGAGAGGCAGAGAGAGAGAGAGAGAGAGAGAGAGAGAGAGGAGCGGAGGCAGTGACCGTAACAAAACAAGCCGTTTTCAGCTCTGTCTTGTCAAGTGTACCGCGTAGCTTACGAAGCAAGTAACTTTAACACACTGTGTGTGTGTGAGGGTATGGGGGTGTGTTTGCCTGCCAGTGTTGGGCAAGTTACTTCAAAACTGTAATGCATTATTTATTACTTGTTACTCTCATTTTAAAGTAATTCATTACATTACAATATAACTCATTTTGAAATGTAAGGCATTACATTACTTTAAGTTACTCTCACCAAAATAATATGGATTTGGGAATCTAAATGTAGCTCATGACGCTCAAGTAGCTCATTAGACATCCAGTTGAAGGTGATGTGTTATTTAACTGGGCTAGGGGTTGTGGTTAAAACAGTCAAACATAATTAACAGTTCTTTAGATGTAGCACATAAAGTGCATTTGACTACAATGTTCTTCATATCCTCATTCTTCACAGTAATAACCATGAATCAGAGCTGCAAAGTGACTAATAACCTGTTTCTACTTTCTTTTCTGGTAATATGTTATCATTGTAAACACTTTTATTTTTTTATTTAACCTTTATTTAACCAGATGAGTCGATTGAGAACTCATTCTCATTTACAACGATGATCTGGCCAAGAGGCAGCAGCAGCAGACACATAGTTAGCTTTACACAAACAGATAAGATAAAAAACAGATAAGATAAAAAAAATGCAGATAAAGATAACATAAAACAGCTAGACATAAAAACAAAGGACTGTTCTCATATATAATACACACAAAGCTATAGAAATTACCATGAGACTATTCTGGTAGTTTTATTGTTATAACCATGAATCAGGGCTGCAAAGTGACTAATAACCTGTTTCCAATTTATTTACTGGTAATAACTCATTATTGTAACTAGTGTTGTCACGGTACCAAAATTTCAGTATTCGGTACCGGAACCAGTGAAAATCCACAGTTCTCTGTACCAATTTCGGTACCAAACAAAAATTTAATTTAGACTAAATTTACCAAATTAAAACATTAATTTTCCTGTAAAGTGTCTTTTGTGAATCAGTGCTGTATATAAGAAAAATGAACTGAGTTACTATTGTACTACTATCATAACATGTTTTTAATGCACTTTTATTTAATCAAAATGTGTTTTTGTTCATATATTTTTGTAAACCTGCTAGTTATCCAGACTAGAACCTCTAGTTATAACAGCTTTTTTGACAAACTGATTTTCAGGACATAAACACTGACTGAGCCATACATTGTTCATCTTTTGGAAACACATTACAATCATTAAAAAAAGAAAAACTCCTGTCTGTGAGCAGTCAGCGCCTTTATGTCATCCTGTTTGTTTGTTTGTTACCCTAATTAAACGTATAGGTGATTTAAATAGTTAATAGACAATGGTGTATTCACACCACACACTATGTAGTACTGATTCTGACACATGCAAATTTTTTGAAAGCGACTAGTCTGAACGGTCATGTCGCATTAAATCCGCCTCCTACGTCACTGATCAGCGAAGGTGAGCGTCGTGTCAGGACGTTCCTGATGACAAGTTCTGACAGAGGGATTCAGGGGTCTGTGGGACTTCCTGTCAAGTTTTGGAATTAAAAATACAAGAAAGCATGAGAGCGGGAGGTGCTGCTGGAGCGAAGCGTCTCTTCCGTCGGTCTCCGTGACAGCGGGGCTGGGGGTTTCTCCGTGAATGAACTTTATTTACCACATCAGGTCCACCGCTCGCCGTCACTCTGAGTTCTGCGGTGTTGCTTTAGAAGCGACTGCATGCGCCCAGTAAATGCGCGAATCATGCGCATCAAGGATCCAGGTTTAGACGGGTCCTCGGTACTACCGGTACCTACGAAATCTTGGTACCTTGACGTTTACATTTTTGTAGTACCGGGTCGGTACCGAAGTACCGCTTCTTTTGACAACACTAATTAGCCTTTCGCCGGCCCCGCCCCCAGAACGGCTATTGTCCAATCACACATCATAGCAACCGTTACTATCCGACAGCTCCAAACAAAATGATGAAGCTAAGCCTAATTTACTACTAAGCATTAGCCTCGATAGTAGTCGTGTCTCCTTCGTTTCCCTTCAGAACCTCCTCATCGAGCTCAACCAGCAACAGCCAAGCATGAGTGCTCCCCCCGCCCACGGCTGGGCGGAGGTCCGCCTCCCAGACTATCCAAGACCCTTTTGGATAAGACACACCATGCCGGCAAATCAGCGTAATATTACCTCAACCGTGTGTCTTATAAACGCACATTAAGCCTTGGCGCAACAGCGGGTGGTGTCATGATCACGTGATGAATTAATGCCGAGCTCCGGCCGGGAACTATTGAAAATAAAAGTAAACACGGGCATAAAAAGTTACATTTTATAAACTCAGCTGAGATGATCAACTGAGCAATGCAGAGCTTTTCTTCGTTAGAGCTGCCTGCAGCTCAGATCATCTGACATCTGACAGCTCACAGGGACACCGCGTCGCCGCCACAGCTCCTCGGATCCACGCGTCCCCGGACGCCGGACCTTCTCCCAAACTCCAAACTCCTTGTTCCCTGCTACGCTTCGCTCAGCAGAGCCGACACTAATATATCCCTCCACTGCATACTGTAACCATTTTTGCCTCTATCGGGATCATATTGAGGACGAATTGCTCCAAAAAATGTCGCTGACACGCATCTGTCTACTTCTTTCCATCACGGAAATCTGCGGAGCTGCAGTATTTGATCCACTTATTGTCGGAGTTGGCAACAGTAACTAAGGGGGGCGGGGCTCGGCGAAAGGTCAATTGTAACACACAAAGCTATAGAAATTTCCATGAGACATTTTTTGTAATTTCACAGTAATAACCATGAATCAGGGCTGCAAAGTGACCAATAACCTGTTTATACTTTATTTAATGGTAATAACCCATTAACATTGGAAGGCAATTCACTAAACCTCAGTAAAGGTTGTAAAATCTTTATTTAACAATGCAATTTTCCATACTTTAATGGACAGCCACTTACAAAACTGTATTTTTGATTTACTTTTCAAAAAGTAAGCTTTTTTAACATGAGTGGCTGATATAACTGTAATTTACAGCAAAACTGAATGCCAAAACATACTTTAACGACACGACAAACATCAGTAACAAAAAATTCTGTGCCTTTAAATTGACACGTCAAAAGCTGAACCTAACACTTCAGTGTAACTAAAATAAAACTGTCAATGCAAAAATGACCCAACAAATAAAAAAATTGTTTTTAGTGTGCTTTCATTTTGTATGAGATGGGTATTAACTCTCTGTTAGCTTTTTGTTTTTCAATTCGTTCTTTCAGAACAGGCTCACTGTCGAGAAATAGCTTCACATCTTTGGCGTATTTAAGAAGTGAACCACCCGTAAATGGTGGAATCCTTTTTCTTTCCTCAATGTCGGCTTCCAAATGTACCTCTGCAATCACAGCAGTGTAGGCAATGGTGTTTCTATCCACATTGTGCTTTTCGCAGCTTCGATTGATACTGCAAGTCTTCTTCAACGTTTTGAGGACAGCCATGTACCTGTCGAACGTCATCTGGGGTTTTCACTAAAGGAGTCACAAAACAAAAGTCAAAAACATCATTTGGACATACACTTGTTTAACAGCACTATAGATTTTAGAAGTGTTTGCATATAACGTACTACCTCTAAGAGTTGTAATTGTTGCATAAAAAGAAAAATGCTATAAACCCAAAAATGCTCAAAATTTCCACAAAAGTGACATGAAAAGGTGAATGAAAGCAAGAAGGCCTACAAATCTGACCCAATTCCAGCAGACTATTGTAGAAAACTTTTTGAAGATTGACAGATTGATTGTTACTTTTCTGTAGTTTAGTGTTTTTTTCTATGTAAGAAGGGGGATGAGAAGGATGGATGTCCAGCACACAGATCAGTTGTTTAACTGGAAGACAGGAAAAGGAGACTCACAGCTGGAGTCTGAGGCCACAGCAACGGTTTTGAAAACAATGTGGATCATGGGTCATGAGCTGACTCTAAAAAGAAGTGATAACAGTAGCGTTTTTTTCTCTTTTCAGCTTTGTTGTTTTGGTTAGCCGTCTACTTTTAGTGATGTATGCTTTTTGGGGGGTGCACTCATGACTTAAAGAGCAAATTGCAAGTTAGAGACTCCCATGAACCAATGTTTAGAGAAACATAATAGAAACTCATTTAAAAATTTTTTTTTACACATACATAAATTATTTAGGCTTTTAGAGTCATTTTTGTGAGAAAAATGTTTTTTTCTGCCAAATCAAGTGACGTCAGCAGAGGGAGTCCTGCTAGCTTAATCCAGAGAAGAATATGGATTCTAATGCGGCTCTGACACAGAGGAACCTTTAAACGTTTATAATTATACNNCAAAATTTCAGTATTCGGTACCGGAACCAGTGAAAATCCACAGTTCTCTGTACCAATTTCGGTACCAAACAAAAATTTAATTTAGACTAAATTTACCAAATTAAAACATTAATTTTCCTGTAAAGTGTCTTTTGTGAATCAGTGCTGTATATAAGAAAAATGAACTGAGTTACTATTGTACTACTATCATAACATGTTTTTAATGCACTTTTATTTAATCAAAATGTGTTTTTGTTCATATATTTTTGTAAACCTGCTAGTTATCCAGACTAGAACCTCTAGTTATAACAGCTTTTTTGACAAACTGATTTTCAGGACATAAACACTGACTGAGCCATACATTGTTCATCTTTTGGAAACACATTACAATCATTAAAAAAAGAAAAACTCCTGTCTGTGAGCAGTCAGCGCCTTTATGTCATCCTGTTTGTTTGTTTGTTACCCTAATTAAACGTATAGGTGATTTAAATAGTTAATAGACAATGGTGTATTCACACCACACACTATGTAGTACTGATTCTGACACATGCAAATTTTTTGAAAGCGACTAGTCTGAACGGTCATGTCGCATTAAATCCGCCTCCTACGTCACTGATCAGCGAAGGTGAGCGTCGTGTCAGGACGTTCCTGATGACAAGTTCTGACAGAGGGATTCAGGGGTCTGTGGGACTTCCTGTCAAGTTTTGGAATTAAAAATACAAGAAAGCATGAGAGCGGGAGGTGCTGCTGGAGCGAAGCGTCTCTTCCGTCGGTCTCCGTGACAGCGGGGCTGGGGGTTTCTCCGTGAATGAACTTTATTTACCACATCAGGTCCACCGCTCGCCGTCACTCTGAGTTCTGCGGTGTTGCTTTAGAAGCGACTGCATGCGCCCAGTAAATGCGCGAATCATGCGCATCAAGGATCCAGGTTTAGACGGGTCCTCGGTACTACCGGTACCTACGAAATCTTGGTACCTTGACGTTTACATTTTTGTAGTACCGGGTCGGTACCGAAGTACCGCTTCTTTTGACAACACTAATTAGCCTTTCGCCGGCCCCGCCCCCAGAACGGCTATTGTCCAATCACACATCATAGCAACCGTTACTATCCGACAGCTCCAAACAAAATGATGAAGCTAAGCCTAATTTACTACTAAGCATTAGCCTCGATAGTAGTCGTGTCTCCTTCGTTTCCCTTCAGAACCTCCTCATCGAGCTCAACCAGCAACAGCCAAGCATGAGTGCTCCCCCCGCCCACGGCTGGGCGGAGGTCCGCCTCCCAGACTATCCAAGACCCTTTTGGATAAGACACACCATGCCGGCAAATCAGCGTAATATTACCTCAACCGTGTGTCTTATAAACGCACATTAAGCCTTGGCGCAACAGCGGGTGGTGTCATGATCACGTGATGAATTAATGCCGAGCTCCGGCCGGGAACTATTGAAAATAAAAGTAAACACGGGCATAAAAAGTTACATTTTATAAACTCAGCTGAGATGATCAACTGAGCAATGCAGAGCTTTTCTTCGTTAGAGCTGCCTGCAGCTCAGATCATCTGACATCTGACAGCTCACAGGGACACCGCGTCGCCGCCACAGCTCCTCGGATCCACGCGTCCCCGGACGCCGGACCTTCTCCCAAACTCCAAACTCCTTGTTCCCTGCTACGCTTCGCTCAGCAGAGCCGACACTAATATATCCCTCCACTGCATACTGTAACCATTTTTGCCTCTATCGGGATCATATTGAGGACGAATTGCTCCAAAAAATGTCGCTGACACGCATCTGTCTACTTCTTTCCATCACGGAAATCTGCGGAGCTGCAGTATTTGATCCACTTATTGTCGGAGTTGGCAACAGTAACTAAGGGGGGCGGGGCTCGGCGAAAGGTCAATTGTAACACACAAAGCTATAGAAATTTCCATGAGACATTTTTTGTAATTTCACAGTAATAACCATGAATCAGGGCTGCAAAGTGACCAATAACCTGTTTATACTTTATTTAATGGTAATAACCCATTAACATTGGAAGGCAATTCACTAAACCTCAGTAAAGGTTGTAAAATCTTTATTTAACAATGCAATTTTCCATACTTTAATGGACAGCCACTTACAAAACTGTATTTTTGATTTACTTTTCAAAAAGTAAGCTTTTTTAACATGAGTGGCTGATATAACTGTAATTTACAGCAAAACTGAATGCCAAAACATACTTTAACGACACGACAAACATCAGTAACAAAAAATTCTGTGCCTTTAAATTGACACGTCAAAAGCTGAACCTAACACTTCAGTGTAACTAAAATAAAACTGTCAATGCAAAAATGACCCAACAAATAAAAAAATTGTTTTTAGTGTGCTTTCATTTTGTATGAGATGGGTATTAACTCTCTGTTAGCTTTTTGTTTTTCAATTCGTTCTTTCAGAACAGGCTCACTGTCGAGAAATAGCTTCACATCTTTGGCGTATTTAAGAAGTGAACCACCCGTAAATGGTGGAATCCTTTTTCTTTCCTCAATGTCGGCTTCCAAATGTACCTCTGCAATCACAGCAGTGTAGGCAATGGTGTTTCTATCCACATTGTGCTTTTCGCAGCTTCGATTGATACTGCAAGTCTTCTTCAACGTTTTGAGGACAGCCATGTACCTGTCGAACGTCATCTGGGGTTTTCACTAAAGGAGTCACAAAACAAAAGTCAAAAACATCATTTGGACATACACTTGTTTAACAGCACTATAGATTTTAGAAGTGTTTGCATATAACGTACTACCTCTAAGAGTTGTAATTGTTGCATAAAAAGAAAAATGCTATAAACCCAAAAATGCTCAAAATTTCCACAAAAGTGACATGAAAAGGTGAATGAAAGCAAGAAGGCCTACAAATCTGACCCAATTCCAGCAGACTATTGTAGAAAACTTTTTGAAGATTGACAGATTGATTGTTACTTTTCTGTAGTTTAGTGTTTTTTTCTATGTAAGAAGGGGGATGAGAAGGATGGATGTCCAGCACACAGATCAGTTGTTTAACTGGAAGACAGGAAAAGGAGACTCACAGCTGGAGTCTGAGGCCACAGCAACGGTTTTGAAAACAATGTGGATCATGGGTCATGAGCTGACTCTAAAAAGAAGTGATAACAGTAGCGTTTTTTTCTCTTTTCAGCTTTGTTGTTTTGGTTAGCCGTCTACTTTTAGTGATGTATGCTTTTTGGGGGGTGCACTCATGACTTAAAGAGCAAATTGCAAGTTAGAGACTCCCATGAACCAATGTTTAGAGAAACATAATAGAAACTCATTTAAAAATTTTTTTTTACACATACATAAATTATTTAGGCTTTTAGAGTCATTTTTGTGAGAAAAATGTTTTTTTCTGCCAAATCAAGTGACGTCAGCAGAGGGAGTCCTGCTAGCTTAATCCAGAGAAGAATATGGATTCTAATGCGGCTCTGACACAGAGGAACCTTTAAACGTTTATAATTATACTTATGATGTACCAAACCCATAAAGTTATGAGTCTGGTGCACGTCTCAGAGAGCAGAGACAAGCCAGAGTGAGAAACGATCGGCCAAAGCAGAGAGATTGAGCTGTGATGTGAGGAGAAGCAGCGGGGGAGCAGCAGGTGTCTTGGTGAGTTAACGATGTTAGCTTAAACTCGTGTGCTAACATCACAATATTGTACAGATTACTATCATGCAGCAGACAATTAAAATAGTATCGGTCAGTTAATATAACATTAATACTTGATGATAATGAACTAATGCAGTGGTTCTCAAATACTTTCGGTGAAGCCCCCCCTAGGATACATAGATTTTTTTCGTGCCCCCCCCCCC
>SSNS01000678.1:14493-34401 GCA_006937985.1 Aphyosemion australe | reverse complement strand
GGTATATACACTGCTCACAAAAATTAAAGGAACACTTTAAAGAAACACATTAGATGCATCAGATCTCAATATGAAGTTGGATATCTATACAAATAACGACAGGGCAATGTCTTAGGAACAAAAGGATGCCAAGTCTTTTAATGGAAATAAAAGTTTTCAGCCTACAGAGGGCTCAATTGTGTAGACACCCTAAAATCAGAGTGAAATGAAGATGTGGCAGGCTAGTCCATTATTTCAAAAACTTCATTTCTGCAACTCAAAATGCTTTTCAGTATCTTGTGTGGCCCCCACGAGCTTGTGTGCATGCTTGACAACGTCGGGGCATGCTCCTAATGAGACAACGGATGGTGTCTTGTGGCATTTCCTCCCAGATCTGTGTGAGGGCATCCCTGAGCTCTTGTACAGTCTGAGGAGCAACCTGGCGCCGCCTAATGGACCCAAACATAATGTCCCACAGATGTTCTATTGGGTTTAAGTCAGGGGATCGTGAAGGCCATTCAATTGTTTCAATTCCTTCATCCTCCAGGTACTGCCTGCATACTCTTGCCACATGAGGCCGGGCATTGTCGTGCATTAGGAGAAAACCAGGACCTACTGCATCAGCGTAGGGTCTGACAAAGGGTTCAAGGATTTCATCTGGATACCTTATGGCAGTCAGAGCACCATTTCCTAGGCAGTAGAGGTCTGTGCGTCCCTCCATGGATATGCCTCCCCAGACCATCACTGACCCACCACCAAACCTGTCATGTTGAACGACGTTGCAGGCAGCATAACGTTCTCCTTGTCTTCTCCAGACTCTTTCACGTCTATCACAGGTGCTCAGGGTGAACCTGCTCTCGTCTGTAAAAAGTACAGGGCGCCAGTGGCGGACTTGCCAATTCTGGTGTTCTTGAGCAAATGCCAGTGGAGCTCTACGGTGCTGGGCAGTGAGCACAGGGCCCACTACAGGACGTCGGGCCCTCAGGCCATCTTCATGAAGTCTGTTCCTGATTGTTTGGGTAGAGACATTCACACCAGTGGCCCTCTGGAGGTCATTCTGTAGGGCACGAGCAGTGCTCAGCCTGTTCCGCCTTGCACAAAGGAGCAGGTATCGGTCCTGCTGATGGGTTGTGGACCTTCTACGGCCCTGTCCAGCTCTCCGAGAATAACCGCCAGTCTCCTGAAATCTCCTCCATGTTCTGGAGATTGTGCTGGGAGACACATTAAACCTTCTTGCTGCAGCACGTGTGGATGTGCCATCCTGGAGAAGTTGGACAACCTGTGCAACTTCTGTAGGGTTAAGGAATCGCCTCATGCTGCCAGTAGAGATAATTACTCAAGCCAAAACTAGCACGAGTGGAAAACCAGCCAAAAAAGATCAAGAGGGAGAAACTTGAAATGACCTCCACATGTTAAACCAGTCCTGTTTTGAGGGTTTTGTAATTGTTGCCACTTTAGTGCACCTGTCGTTAAGTCCATGAACACCAATACAGCTGAAAGTGATTAACAATGCCCTCAGCTGCTTAATCAACCAGAAAATTATCAGACAGGTTTCATTGATTTCATGCCAGGCCCAATAATAAAAGTGTTCCTTTAATTTTTGTGAACAGTGTATATTATCAAGTTAATCATCAGAGGTTATTTGTTCATCCAGCCACAGGAGCTCATACTCAACACATTGAAAGATCCTGGAGGACATTTAAACAAGAGGTTTATCGTTTCAGAGGAAACATGACTAAACAAACATTAAAAGAAGCATTGCGGTTTATTGAATGGAACTACTGGCTTGGCAGAAAACATAGAAATAGGCCTCTTGGTCATCTTTTTAAGGACATTCAAAAGATGCATCCATTTTAAAGCTGAGGTTTGGATAACAATGACAACGACTTAAAACAATGTGTGCCTTAAAACTTTTATTATAGTTTTTTTTTTTTCATTTCTACTTAAGCTTAAAAGTATAGGAAATTGCATTTTTAAAGATTTTGCAACCTTTACTGAGGTTTACTGCATTGCCTTCCAATGTTAATGTGTTATTACCATGAAATAAAGTAGAAACAGGTTATTAGTCACTTTGCAGCTCTGATTCATAGTTATTACTGTGAACTTAACAGAACTGCCTCATGGTTATTTTCTATAGCTTTGTGTGTTACAATAATGAGTTATTACCAGTAAATAAAATGGAAACAGGTTATTAGTCAGTTTGCAGCCCTGATTCATGGTTATAACAATAAAACTACCAGAATAATCTCATGGTAATTTCTATAGCTTTGTGTGTTTACAATAACATATTACCAGGAAAGAAAGTAGAAACAGGTCACTTTGCAGCTCTGATTCATGGTTATTACTGTGAAATTACTGAAAAATAAAAGTGCTGTTAATATAGGCAAATAAATTGTTTTAACTGAGGTAATTATCGTGATAATACTAGGAAATGAAACTGTGCAAATACCATTTAGTTATATGGCTATAACTGGTAGTTAATTAGATTTTGCCCAGGAAAAAACTGAGGTTATTACTGTGTTATGTCATTGTACCGGGCCAAACAATTATAGTAAATTATATTACAGTATAACCTAGTTTTTACAACTAATGCTACATTATTACCATGTTATTAGTAATTTGGGCTCTAAAGTTATTACTATGTTATTTCATTGTAAAATGTTACTGAAATTACACAATATTACCTTGTTATTACCAAATTGTTACATTGGTATTACCACCTTATTACCATGTTATTACAGAGCTGTAATGTAAAGTGCTACCTGAAAGTCTAATGTTTATCAGTACATTACAGAAAATAATGAACTTTATCACAATATGCAAATTTTTTGAGAAGGACCTGTATAGTCTGGCCACGACCCATTGACAGCTCTCAGTCGTGAGGCGGGATCTACGGTTGTCTTTCAAACTGTCTGCATGCAATTGGATAGCGCTAGGACCAATCAGAGTAACAAACAACGTGACGTAATCACAGCAACGGAAAAGAGGGAGGCAGTAATGGCGTCTAACATCAATGATTTCTGTTGTTTTTGTATGAAAAACATGTGAATATCAGGTGTACTGGGACATTGCACTACTTTGTTTGATAAAAATAAGAAGCCGCTACGTATAGCCGACAGACTTACGCACGTTGGAGTCTAAATAATCCAATATTCATGACAAAGCCGTTTCAAACGAACGTGGTTCCTGCGCTGCCGCCATGTTGTTTGTGTTCGCGGCCGCAGCTCTGATGTCATCGGCTACACCCGCTCGGTGATTGGCCCAACCAAAACTATAGCGAGCTGTGAATCGACAGCCACAGCAGTGGATCGGGCTGCGAGGGTTCCAATGAAGCATGCCTAGACCAAACTTTGCAAAGCAACAATTTGGTCTAGTTCACTAGGCTACTTGCTGACTGCAGGTGAAAGGGCAGTCCTCCTATCAGACTCCAAATAAAAGTCTATCAGACTCCAGTTGTCAAGATCTGCTCCACCCCCCTCTGACTCCTGGTCTCGTTCTCCCCTCATTAGTTGCTTATTGGACTCACCTGCCCCTTGTTAACCTGCCCATGTGTTCTTGATTACCCTTGTGTATTTATACCTCCCTGTTTTGCACTTGTATTGTCGGATCATTGTGCGTTTTCACCCTGTTACGTTGCTCCAGTTTGTGTCCTCTTACCTGCCATTATTCATTAAAGCCGTTTTTGTACCTCATCTGCTGTTTTGTGCCTCCTGGTCCAGCTCCACCACACATGGGTCCACCACCATCTCCACCGCATCGTGACAGAATGATCCGACCAACCTGACCCTGTGGTGAGCTTCAACACCCGCCTGGAGGAAATTCATTTTGTTTCACCGCAGCAGGAAAAGGAGTTTTGTTTCTGGGGGTTCCGACGCATCCTAGCCATTTCGGGGTGGTCGAACCCATTCTCCTCACCTCCGCTGCCTTCACCATCTTGTTTTTGTCACGGAAGCTGCAGAAGTCCCGGAGATTTTGTGGAGTTAAGCCCTACGCACGCCATCATTTCTTGGGTGGTAGGACCTGTCTCCCCGCTCCTCTGCTCCTTCCTTCATCTGAGCTGCTGTTGATGGACCTGGTTTCCTGATGTGCACCTGCTCTGACGTGGATCGAGTACCTGCCGCTGGTCCTGGGATCCTCGCGCTGCTCCACCGTCTCATCACTCCAGCCGTCTCCAGATCTACTGCTGATCCAATACCTCTTGTGCTCCAACCGTGCCGCCTGATTGAGAGGCCCCAGCTCGATGCCATGGTTTGGGGATCCTGCAGTGAGGTCTTGGGTTTTCATGTCCCCTCCTGGGAGCTCCAGGTCCTTGGACTTTTGTTTTTTTTTCCTGGACTTTGCCTCACCCTTCCTTCTAGGGGGGCTCCTGTCATGGGCGTCAGGAGCCGCCCTTTGAGGGGGGGGGTACTGTCAGGATCTGCTCCACCCCCCTCTGACTCCTGGTCTCGTTCTCCCCTCATTAGTTGCTTATTGGACTCACCTGCCCCTTGTTAACCTGCCCATGTGTTCTTGATTACCCTTGTGTATTTATACCTCCCTGTTTTGCACTTGTATTGTCGGATCATTGTGCGTTTTCACCCTGTTACGTTGCTCCAGTTTGTGTCCTCTTACCTGCCATTATTCATTAAAGCCGTTTTTGTACCTCATCTGCTGTTTTGTGCCTCCTGGTCCAGCTCCACCACACATGGGTCCACCACCATCTCCACCGCATCGTGACACCAGTTGTGCACCATTAAAATAATATCTTATGTGTGGTGATGCAAAAGCAGTCCAATTTTTGACGATCCAACATTTTAAAATCAAAATGATATTTGAATGACCGTGGCAGAGGAGTTAAGTGTCGGATCCCATAACCAGAGGGTTGCGGGATCGAGTCTCGCTCAGTCTGTCGTAGTCGTTGTGTCCTTGAGCAAAACACTTTACCCGTGTTGCCTGCTGGTGGTGGTTGGAGGGATCGGTGGCGCCTGTGTACGGCATCCGTCACATCGGCGTCCGCTTCCGTCAGTGCGCCCCAGGGCAGCTGTGGCGATGTTGTAGCTCATTACCACCGGTGTGTGAATGTGTGAGTGCGAGGGTGAATGACTGGGTGTGTTGTGAAGGACCTTGGGGGCTTGTAGAGCCCTAGGCGCTATGCAAATACAAGTCATTTACCATTTCCTTCAGATATTTGAAGTCAGCTCACACACTTATATCCTAGGGTTGGAGAGCTAAAACAAGGAGGTGGAAATGTGTGGGATCACATTCATTCAGCAGAACAACAGCTGGGCTCTCAGCTCTTCTGCTCACTGCTGAGTAAATCTGCTTGTTGGTGGATGTTAGAACTGGAACCATTTCATCGTTTCACAGTGCATCTGAAACATTGGAGGTCACCTGGGTTTAAACATGCTATGCCTGGTGTGTATTTAAATATTCATTGTCCATTTTATGCAAGATTTGACTTGTCAGTTATCTTGGAAACACTTTTTTCTGTTTATGAAATAATGAAATGAAGAAGGAATGAATTATTGGTTTTGTTTTCCTTCGAGCAGGTTTTAGGGTGTTTTCCAGTGAAATCTGACTACTTCTCTCAGAGCTGTCACTAATTCATTTTAGAAATCCTCTGAGATCTTTGCTTCTGAGTGATTCCAGTTTTCCTTTTGTAATTGATTTTACTTTTATGCAAGGTTAAACGTTTTTGGCAGAAAATGAATTTATTGTAAGTATTTCTATGTGCAACAAATACAGTTTTGTATGTTTTAATTGTACATGAATGAAACTTGGAGGTTTCCTCTGTTAAAGCCCCATTCCTGAACTTTGCAGATGCATGCTCTTTGTCGCCCTCTAGAGGCTTGCTGCGTAACGTCACTGTCGTAAAATCAAATCTCTCTCTGGGGCATAAGAGGCATGTTTACATTCCTAGTGTCAGGCAAAACAACAAAAACAAACTTTTCCACCTCCACACATTGAATAAATAGTTTTATCAGGACTGTATAACAACTTTATGCCCGACCAAACACAATAACCCCGGTGAAATGATTTATTGCTTACCTAGCCATTAGCAGCACGGCTAGGTCAGAGTCCGTAGTTCATGCTGTTCTTTCTAAAAGAGCTCTCCAGCAAGGAAAAGACGGCCCAATAATAACTCTGGTCTTTGCTCTTGTTCTATGACGTTCTCCTTTTCTTTTCCCAGATTCCTCTGATAAGAGATTTCTAGCTTTCTTTGGTGAATCTGCCGCTGCTACAGCGAGTCTACATTATACAATTATGGCAAGCCAAAGGGATAAAAAAATTGTGCGTTCTAAACTCGCATTACGTCCACCAAAACGCTCGTTCAAGACGTGCGTTTTGGCAGACATAACGCGCATTTAGAACGTGCACTTTTTCTATCCCTTTGGCTTGCCATATACTGCCGTAAAGCAACACCCAGTCAGTTCTTCCGGTAACGACCCGAGCTCAAAAACTGTATAGTGCGGTAAACAGACGTGGGACCCCCCAACACTATCACAGGTATGAAAATGAACATAATAGATGATAGTATGACGCCAAAACTTTACAAAAAGCATAATTTTAAGGTGTAAAAGTTGCAGAATGTTGCTTTAAGCCCTATTGAGGGTTTTTTGGTCAACTTCCATTTCCTTTTTATACATTTGTAATTTTCCTGGTACTTTTCTTTTATTATGTCAGAAACCAAATAAATAAAAATAAATAACTGAAACGCGTAACAGTGTTTTGTTGTTAGACGGGTGTTTTCAACCATGAGGCTTTTTATGTTGCAACAAGTCTAGTGATGTGTAATTACTCTCATATGAGGTGAGCCGGCATATATGCTCACCTGCACACGTCACATGACCAACACAATCCTCCTGCATGATGATGCAGGTTTCTCAGACTCGCCTTTTGATCTTGCAGCATGTTGGCAGCCCTGTGGTTCAGTACTGCTCAACCCAATTCATTCCAACGCTTTGATGGACTTTGTGCAATATTTGAGCAAGTGTTACTAAAAATGGTAGCGAAAGTGCTCCTGACAGAGTTTGTCGAGGAGGAAGTTTCCTTTCTGTCTGACCCTGTAAACCTTGAAAGGTTTTCCGTCCCAGTGGTCATACTGGTGTATGGGAGGATAACATTCACTTACAGAGCAGGTCTTTGGTGGTGTGTTTGTACAGGTAATAATAGTTGTGCAAAGGTAAACTGGCCTGTTTAAAAGTGTTTCACCAAACTGATTTCCTGGACTTATAAATCATTCAGATGTGCCTGTTGTTGCTGGCTGAGAGCTACTGTTCAATACTAATGAAACTAAAGGCAAAACAATTAATTTAATGATTCAACTCATTCTGTTACATAATAAAACATCCTCGAAACAAAATGTTTAGATTTGCTGCCTCCTTTAAATGGTGACTGGATGCTGCCACTGATCAGGTGTCTCCTCTTGGCGTTCCACCACTTGCATAAGCAGCGTGTAACGTAATGGTCACACCTCAGCGGCGCATCTTTGTACCGGGAGCTTTCCAGATGCACAGCCGGTGCGTTCCACGCAGCTGGTTCTGCAAGATCATAAAATACCACGAGAATTGCAAGACCACACATGATTTTTAAATTCACGCTAGTTCAAGTTTTTAACCTTGGCCCAGGGGGTTATGTCATTGCTGGTGTGTATATGATAAGCAACAGTAGCCTAAATTTGGATTGTTTCTGCTAATTCTAACAATTAAAGTGTTTTGTATAAATACCATGCTTTCTCCTGCTGCAACTGTTTTTTCCTCTGTCTCAACTGGCCTCTGTAACAATATTCTTCAGTTTTTCTTAGATAAGGTTGGTAAGATCAGAGCTCAGATTTCTCCTCCTTACCATGTTCCTGTTCCTGTCCTTCCCACCCATGGGCTATTCAACAGCTTTGAATCCATCTCCCTGCGTATAGCGCTTTGCAGAGGCTTCACTCTGCTTACACATCTGGTGGAAAGCTGTGGTCACAGGGACCGTTATTAGCTCATTAGCTCACCTGAACAGCTCGACATCAACAACTTTATACAAACACCTGACTATAGTGAAATCAGCAAGAGAGGAAAAAGTCACGCATCTACAGTGTGTCTGGATTAGTAGAAATTAAAATGAATTTTAATGTATTGATTCTTCGTCCACCTGAAATTGGTCTCCTCCTTTCCTGGCGTCTAGATGTTCTTATTAAAGGAAAAACAAAATGTTGGAATATCTCAGATATGATGAGGAACTCACCTGCCTTGACTTGGTGTCAGACAACTTAGTGACGTTTGTAACAACTTTTCAGAACCCCTAAATGACTCTTCCAAAAGGTGCCTAGCAACACACCCTGCTCTGCAGACATCCATCCTTCTAGACACTAAGAAAGACAATGGTCTGCACATGTGCATAGACTGACCAATCATAACCCTGTCTTGGTGGATCTCACCTAGTACTGCACAGAGAGACCTGTATAAGGTGCTGATCTCACCCACTCAAAACAAGCAAGCCATATCTGTAGTGGATGTATATTTATCAGGGCTGCCAACTCTCATGCAGGCTTGCCATAGACCTGGAGCGGTGTTGCGCATGTGCAATGCACAGACTCGTAGCAAACAACGTTGACTCCACTGCTGTGGCGCTGCTCCATAGCGCTGTAGACAGCTAAGAATAAGTGGGGACCTTTCTTCCGCTTGTAGAGTTTAGTCATTCTTAGTTTCGTGATCATCGTGTTTTTTGGAACCCATGGCGTGAGTCTGCTATCCACTAGCTTAGCATTAGCCAACCTGCCCGTAGCTGCACATTTGATCTCAAACTTTGGACCGTTTCTGCCTTTGTGTCTTTGCTGGTTCCTCTATTTTCCTCCACAGCGCCTAGATTACCGCATTGTGGGCCAGCAAAAAGCATCTTCCTTACACAAAAAGAAATAACACATTTGTTCAGTAAAGTTCTGGGGGGTTGGGGAAAAGTAACTTGAAAATATGTCACACGAGTGCTACGTCTGAAAATAGTTTATTGCACAAAGCATTTTTTCATCGCACGTGCGACATATATGTCCATGTTCTAAGTGTGTCGGTCGTTTCTCTGAGCTACACATTGCATCATGCAACTATGCACACATCCCTAAGGCACCGCTGGAGATTACAGCCCTCGGGGCTTGCTGGGCGTTTGCCCGATGAGCTGGCTTATTTGGCCCTATTACCTGTGACACTTTTTTAAAATGTACACATTACAAAATGTATTACATATTACAAAAATGAGTTAAGTATTATTCCTGGGGAGTCGAATTGTTTCAATCCTACAGTTATGTGGATTTTTATGCTTTTGAGTGTCTGACGCTAATGAGGCAAAATTTAGCAAATGTCCTTTTATGGATGCATTGGTTAAAAGTTAGTCTCAAATTGCTGATACGATGTTGAAGGATGGAGACGTGAGCTGTGGTGTCTCCACGGATGTTCATTAGTTTGATGTCTTTGAGGCACATCTCCAAGCCAAACATAAGTACAGTTTTTTTAAGTGGATGCTGTTAAAAACAAGCCTACTTTCATACTTTCCTCCCAGCAGGTGCATTTTGGACACACATTTAAGTGTTTAGCTTTTTTGTGCTGGTAAGTCAGACTGTGTAGTTGTGAACGAGGAAGCTTATAGCCTGTAATGGATGAGAAGACTTGAGGATTAAAATTGTAATGACTACAACATAAAACAACAAAGACTAATTCAAACTTCCATGAGTGACCGTCACAGCTGTGAGATGGTCACATTCCATTTCTGTTTCTGTAGGACTTCTTGTTTTTGCACAGCGACGGTCTAAGCCTTACGTTTCAGTCTGCTCCCCCTACCCTCTGCTGCTCTATCGCACCCTCTCTGCTCCTAACGAGGCTGGAAAATCCCAGCTCTCTGATTGGCTAACACTCTCCAAGAGAGAGAGAGAGACATCATCTCAGGTTACCGGCTCATGCAGGGATCTGATCTGTGGGAGTGGTGTTAGTCTCCAGGTTCTCCTGGTTGTTAGCATTTGTTGGTGTGTAACATGATCAGGTTCACGCCAGAGGAGCCAAATGGTAAGAAAACAGTCGATTCCTTCAAGCAGCGGCCTGCTGTAGGCTAACACCACAGCCATATCAGGGTTCCACTGTGTGTGTGTGTGTGGGGGGGGGGGACGTGTCTGAGAATTAGAGTGCACATGGCACTCAGAAAAATATTCATCCTACTGTATATGTCAGTCAGACTTCTCTCCTGTTTACTTCTGAATCCTGAGAATCTGTGTGTGTGCGCGCGTGCGTGTGTGTGTGTGTGTGTGCGTGTGTGTGTGTGTGTGTGCGCGCATGCGTGTGTGTGTGTGTGTGTGTGCGCGCATGTGTGTGTGTGTGTGTGTGTGTGAGAGAGTGAGAGAGCGAGAGACAGACAATGACAGCCAGCAGGGGTCCTGCCCAGATACTGGCATTCAGCCACCAGATTTAGGCCAGAGGAGGAAGAGAAGCTGTGATGGAGAGGACCGGTGACTGACAGGAACAGAGGCTGTTACAAACCAACCAGTGAGCTTAATGCTACTAAACCAAATGAAGCACAACATGCTCCATTATTCAGTTTTCCTTTCTGAGGTATCAGAACTGGGATGGCATGTTCACAACATCAAAGGGAATATGTCATCTTCACACGTGTGCACTGGATTCTTCCCCTAGTTTTCACTGGCACCATTCAGTAACTGTTCAGCTTTCAAAGTGTTTCTTTGTGTTGCTGATGAAGAGATAAGGTTTAAAATAGAAGGTAGTTATGCACGGGTTTAGTCTGGCATGCATATTTTTGCCTCTGCCAGCGAGCCTCCTTCCCTTTGGGCCAGGATTCCAGAACACCTGCGTTGGGCTTGATAGATAGCAGATGTTATTGGGAGCTCTAAATGATTGTTTTATTTCATTGTGTAATATTTTTACCTGTTTACTATCTAATTCTGTGTATCCATTTCACAAACTTGTCCTTTTTCATTAATATTTCTCACCAACATTAATTGTAAATATTCCTCTCAGCTTGAAATTTTACATTTTTAATACATACACTGTGGTCCACGCTCCATGAACATTCTCCATCTTGAAATTTGGTAACTATTTAGGGACATACAAGCTCCGTGTTATGACTGTAACCTGAAAGAAACAGCAGAGGGCAGCAGTGTGCCCTGGAAGCATGGCGTCTGACAATTCAACTAAGAAGAAGAAACTATCTACACCATTGATGTACTTTGTTAGTTTGAATAACAAACAATGAAATAAAAAGACACGTCAAATTAGTCAGGAGCTCATCATGTCCAACTCTCAACAGCCGCATATGGTGAGATCCCCACACCAGCCTCCAAGCAATGTCCATAACTCACCTCAAGTCACTCTGTCTTCGTACTAGAGCTCCCGATCTGGTCCCAACGTATCAGTTCCAAAGTCCTTCTTCAAGACGCATCATAAATTGACCAGCTCCGGTGGCCTAGTGGTAGAGTGTCCGCCCCGGGCCTGGGAGATTGGGGTTCGATTCCCGGTCGGGTCATACCAAAGACTTTGAAAAAATGGGACCCAATGCCTCCTCGCTTGACACTCAGCATTAAGGGGTTGGATTGGGGGGTTAAACCACCAAATAGTTCCCGAGCGCGGCCGCAGCTGCAGCTCACCGCTCCCCACCACGGGGATGGGTCAAATGCGGAGATGTAATTTCACTATTGTGTGATGATGACTTGGGACTTTAACTTTAACTTTAAAGTTCCTTCTACTCCTCTTCTCCTCCCACAGCCTGCCGTCTCTCTCTCAAAACACTCCAGCTCTCGTCCGCTAGCTGGTGGCTAAGCTAGCATTGTTTACTTCATCTCCACAGCGTGTCCCCGGCTCACGGTACCTTTTCTCCACACAATGGTGGCTAAAAGGTAGCCAGTGTTGTCAGCTCCATCTCCACAGCATCCCCCGGCTGCGTTCATCGGTTAGCTGGCTGCTAAGCGACAGACAGCTTGTTTGTTGGGGGGGGGGTGTTCAGAGCTGGTCAGCACAAGGTGAACAACACAACAACTATTCAGTAAGTTCTGTCAGCATTATCCACCAGAGCTGTCTACCTGTCTACTCGTGAGCTAATGCTAGCCTCTCTTCCAGCTAACTCCCACATTGAGGTGAGTCAGCACCTGGTGCTACAGGTAGATGAGGGCGTCCTCCACCCCCATGTTTGGTTTACACGTGCTGGTCATAAAATTAGAATATCATGACAAAGTTGATTTATTTCAGTAATTCCATTCAAAAAGGGAAACTTGTATATTAGATCCATTCATCACACACAGACAGATATATTTCAAATGTTTATTTTTATTATTTTGATAATTATAACTGACAACAAATGAAAATCCCAAATTCAGTATCTCAGAATATTAGCATATTGTGAAAAGGTTCTATATTGAAGACCCCTGGTGCCACACTCTAATCAGCTAATGAACTCAGAACACCTGCAAAAGCCTTTAAATGGTCTCTCAGTCTAGCCCCACTAATTGTGAACCACTGCCTTAATCTAACTGCTGAAATGTCTCCTCAGCCTTCATTAGTGTCTACAGGAGCGGTTCATCACTAAATCAAACAAATCAGCTGTGTTCATGATCTAAAACATGCAGGAAACATGCTGCAAGCAGACTGCAGCACCAGGTATGTCAGCTCCACTTTACTAAGTCCAACAGGCACCGGACCGACACTCTGAAGTTGCAAGTGTGGTATTCTGGCCACAGAGGGGGGGGGGTCTGAGTGACATTTCATTAACCCTGTAAAGGGTAATTTTAGCACAAACTGGCTCAAGAACACGATTTAAACATATGAAAAAGTTACACAGTATGGATTTAAGCTTCATAACCTGAGTGAGATGGTGACACACGCGCGCGAGCGCGCACACACACACACGCACACACACACAGATTTAATAAAGCAGAAGTGAAGTTCAGAGACAGTGGAGGGTTTTCATGACTATGTGCATGTGTTTAGTTGGGCTCTGTAACAGATTAGTGATGAAAGCGTCAAGTGACATCATGACCCCTGACCCAGCCCCTTACTCTGAATCAGGACTTTCAGCAGGGAAACAGGTGTGATATAGAGGTCAAGGGTCAAGCTATTACACACACAACCAACCACTGCAGTTAGAACGGTGTCAGAGGCCTCCCCATGTAGGGGAGGTTAGGTTTGCATAGCTCTGTGTTTCACTCTGCAAGTGGAAACAGTTTTAATTGTCTGGTTCTGCTTTTCTGTTTAAACTAGTCCTTCGTCTTCTTTGTACCAACCTGAGCTTCTAAAGCTTGGCAAGTCTGCAGACCTGCAATTAGTGCCGACCATAAACACCCAGGATGGCTCTGAGAGCTGCCACGGATGGCTGCCCTTGCAGCGGCAGGCTGGAGTTTCCCATTTGTCAGATGTAGCGCCAGCTGCCCACCATGAGATTTCAACTGTGCTCAAAGAAAGCTGGAGTTACCGGAGAAACCTTCAGAGTGGAAAACGAGTTTGTCCTACAGATAGGCTGCAGACTAATCAGGCTTTTTTCACTTGATTATTCTATAATTACCTCAGTGGATGCCTGCTTCCTGTTGGTCTGAGCTCCAGTCCAGGCTTTGGGCTCTGCAAATTCAATTACACTAACTAAATATTAGAGCAGTGGTTGTCCATTAGTGGGGCGCGGGGGGCGCAGCAGACCGCACCCGAACTCCCCCTGCTCAGAGCAGAAGAGATGAAGATGCTACACCCCCACTCCTGGGCTGTGATAGCCTAGAGACATAATCATATTCCCCCCACCCGTCGAAGATTTCCCGACAGAGTCTGCGCGCGCGCACACACACACACCTGCTCGCACATTTTCTTGTGGGTAGGAGGGTGCAAAAAATTCCAAGTATCCTAGGGGGGGGGGGGCTTAACAGAAAGTAACTGAGAACCAGTGGAGTAAGATAATAGTAAACATCCTCTAGCTAACGTTACTAATAATAAACATCCTTAAGCTAACGTTACTAACAGTGAACGTCCTCTAGCTAACGTTACTAATAGTAAACATCCTCTAGCTAACGTTACTAATAATAAACATCCTCTAGCTAACGTTACTAATATTAAACATCCTCTAGCTAACGTTACTAACAGTGAACGTCCTCTAGCTAACGTTACTAATAGTAAACATCCTCTAGCTAACGTTACTAACAGTGAACATCCTCTAGCTAACGTTACTAATAATAAACATCCTCTAGCTAACGTTACTAATAGTGAACATCCTCTAGCTAACATTACTAACAGTAAACATCCTCTAGCTAACGTTACTAATAGTAAACATCTTCTAGCTAACGTTACTAACAGTAAACATCCTCTAGCTAACGTTACTAATAATAAACATCCTCTAGCTAACGTTACTAATAATAAACATCCTCTAGCTAACGTTACTAACAGTGAACGTCCTCTAGCTAACGTTACTAATAGTAAACATCCTCTAGCTAACGTTACTAATAGTGAACATCCTCTAGCTAACGTTACTAATAGTAAACATCCTCTAGCTAACGTTACTAATAGTAAACATCTTCTAGCTAACGTTACTAACAGTAAACATCCTCTAGCTAACGTTACTAATAATAAACATCCTCTAGCTAACGTTACTAATAATAAACATCCTCAAGCTAACGTTACTAACAGTGAATGTCCTCTAGCTAACGTTACAAATAGTAAACATCCTCTAGCTAACGTTACTAATAGTGAACATCCTCTAACTAACGTTACTAACAGTGAACATCCTCTAGCTAACGTTACTAATAGTAAACATCCTCTAGCTAACGTTACTAACAGTGAACATCCTCTAGCTAACGTTACTAATAATAAACATCCTCTAGCTAACGTTACTAATAATAAACATCCTCTAGCTAACGTTACTAACAGTGAACATCCTCTAGCTAACGTTACTAACAGTGAACATCCTCTAGCTAACGTTACTAATAATAAACATCCTCTAGCTAACGTTACTAATAGTCAACATCCTCTAGCTAACCTTACTAACAGTAAACATCCTCTAGCTAACGTTACTAACAGTGAACATCCTCTAGCTAACGTTACTAATAATAAACATCCTCTAGCTAACGTTACTAATAGTGAACATCCTCTAGCTAACGTTACTAACAGTAAACATCCTCTAGCTAACGTTACTAATAGTAAACATCCTCTAGCTAACGTTACTAACAGTAAACATCCTCTAGCTAACGTTACTAATAATAAACATCCTCTAGCTAATGTTACTAATAGTAAACATCCTCTAGCTAACGTTACTAATAGTAAACATCCTCTAGCTAGCGTTACTAATAGTAAACATCCTCTAGCTAACATTACTAAGGTTGTCCATTAAACCATGAGGGTCAACAGTTAACGTGCAATTATTGACAGACCATAAATGTACCATAACAAGATATTTCTCATGTTTTTAGTGTTCTTTACAGTCATAGGGTAGATAAACATGCTTCCTTTATGCAATTTTATGTTTGCTATTGCAACAACCCAAAACTATGACAAATACTGTCCAGAACATTCTACAGAACATTTCTGCTCCTCAAAGGTTTCTGCATGCTCCAAAAAACAAGTGAAGAGTTAATGTGAGGAAGTGGTCCCACCGCTGTAATGAGAGGTTAGGTCATGCGTAGGTTAGGAGGACATGTCCGCCATTAGGGTTTGTGGTAAAAGCATGAGGGATAAGACTTTTTCCTTGTCTTGTTTCGGTGGAACTAGAGTTGTGTGTCGACTTGTCTCTTGAGCTGAGCTCCTGTCACACCTCTGTGGCTCACCTGTTTTTATTGTTTACTTACGGCTCAGAAAGGCAGCTTTTATATTCTTTCGTCAGTGTCGTTTGTTGATAGTCAAAATACTTTTGTCACCTTTTTGTTCTTGTCTCATCTTGTAAATGAGCAAATACTTAGCTGCTGAATAGTTTTGGGATGTCGTTGTTAAAGCAGATAACTTTGCTACGACCCTTCTGGTGTCATTGGTGGTTTCAGGGTTAGCTTAATGCAGAGTCTTTGACCCAGGTTCTGTTGAGTTCGGCGGGTTCCCCTGGAGGATCTTAGTTAAACATCAAAAACTGATTCAACTAAGGCCCCCGTCTATGTTTAACATCCTAACTCCGGTCCACAGTGTGTTTGGTGGTTCAACATAACATCATAACAGCAGCAAAGCCAGAAGGTCCAGTGGAGTCATGAAACTACGGGCTGGGTGTAATTAAACAGCTCTGCAGCTACTGACTGGGTTTCTATCATTGCTGATTAGAATCCTTTAGCTGCTTTACAGAGATGCATGGAGCCGTTCAGCCGTCTGGCTGCTAGAGCCATGACCCCAATTAGAGCAGGAGGAAGGAAGTGGTCAGTGCTGGAAAACAGTAAAGACAATCCTCAGGAGACTTGGACCAAAGTGGTTTTTGAATTCATACTCAGGACACTTTAGACCAGTGGTTCTCAGTTATTTTCCATCACACCCCACTAATTGAGAAACACTGCTTTAGACCCATTACTCCAGTTTAACCACAGCTGACAGACAGCACAGCTGACAGACAGCACAGCTGAGTAAAATTCACCGGCACGGCCCGGAAAAACAACCGAACCCGGCGTGGTTCCAACCGGGCCCGGCCCGGAAAATCATCTGAACCCGGCGTGGTTCCTACCGGCCCGGCAAAACATCCGAACCCGGCGTGGTTCCAACTGGCTCCGGCCCAGCAAAATAACCAAACCCGGCGCGGCTCCACAGGCCCGGTTCAACGACACCGAACCCGGCGCGGTTCCACCGGCCAGGCCCAATGACACCGAACCAGGCGGTTCCATTGGCCCGGCCCAACACCGAACCCGGCGCGGCTCCACAGGCCCGGCAGAAAAACACCGATCCCGGCGGGGTGCACCGGCCTACCCTGGATGCACAGAACTTGGCCCGGCAAACAACAGAACCCGGAGAGGTTCCAACTGGCCCGGCTCGGCAAACAACAGAACCAGGCGTGGTTCCAACCGGCCGGCCCGGCAAACAACAAACTCTGCGGGGTTCCACCGGCCCGGAAGCATCGAACCTGACAACAATCAGTTAAACGGGCCATCACAAGGAAATTTAAATACTAAACTCACCATTTTTCAATATGCCACCAAAAAGAGTAAACCCAGGAGTTGAGGAAGAGTTGGAGGAGATCAGGAAATCACTCAATTTCATGTCAGAGGAACTGAGCAAAGTGGCTAAACAACAAGGAATGTTACATGACTTAATGGATGAAATAAAACAATTAAAGAACTTAATAAAGGAGAAGGACAAGAAAATAGATGATTTGGAACGGAGAATCGAGGATCTTGAACAATACACAAGAATGGATGACCTAATTATAAGTGGACTGGAGACGCAACACCGAACCTACGCCAGAGTAGCAGCTGGCGGAGGTAAAGATGGTGAAGATGCCCCGGTAGAGGAGCTGCACACACTTGAACAGCAAGTGATAAACTTCCTTCAAACGAAGAATGTAAACATCCAGAGCCAGCATATTGCAGCATGTCACACACTCCCCAGAAAAGACAGAAAAGCAAAGCCGGTAATTATTCTCCGGTTTGTGAGCCGTAAAACAAAGATTGAGTTACTGAAACAGGGAAAGAAGCTAAAGAGGACTGGTGTGTATTTAAATGAACATTTAACAAAAAAGACTGCTGAGATTGCAAGACAGGCACGCAGCCTGAGAAAACAAAATAAGATACAAGCGACATGGACGAGGAATTGCAAAGTAATGATAAGATTAAACGGCACTCCGGAAGAGGCAAAAGTGGTAATGATAAGAGAACGCAAAGAACTAGAACAATATAAATAATAAGTATCTTTTATGGGACGTGATGATGGTCAATGAATGGGAAAAAGAAGAAAAGAAACAAAATAAATGAGAAGTTTGGACACAGATTATAGGTTTCCATTCAGAGACATTGAAGAGGAAGACTTCGATAATGAAATAGACTATCAAGGAGGTTCTATTACCACACATGTTCAGAAAACGAACTTTAAAACGTTTAACTATGTAGAACATAACATGCAAGACCCTGAAAATAACATTGATCCAGATAACTACTTCTATAATAACAACAACACCTGTGAGTACTACACAGAAGACCAATTTAATATAAATATTCAAATGGAAAACGCATTGTCAGTCATACATTTTAATAGTAGAAGCCTCTATAAAAAAATTCTAGAATTACAGAATGCTTAAGTAAGTTAAAAAAGTTTAATATAATCGCAGTATCAGAAACGTGGCTTGATAATGAGAAAGTTAGTGAAATGGGACTGGAAGGATATGAACTATTTACAATAAATAGGGTAAATAAAAAAGGAGGCGGGGTTGCTGTATATGTAGATAAAGTTTTGAAATGTAGCCTGATTGAATGTATGTCAAGTTCCAGAGATGATGTACTGGAATGTGTTACTATTGAAATCCATGTGGAAAAAGCTAGCAATATAATTATAAGTTGCATCAGGACACCAGGATCATGTCTTGACACATTTAATGAAAAATTATCAACAATGTATAGCAACTTAAATGATAAAAAAGTACACATAATTTGTGGTGACTTTAATATAGATCTGCTAAATCCAAATGGACATCAGAAAACAACAGATTTTATCAATACAATGTATAGTAACTGCCTTTTCCCCGTAATTACAAAACCAAGTAGAGTAACGATATAGCTACATTGATAGACAATATTTTTACAAATAAAATTGACTATGAAATAGTAGGTGGACTTCTTATAAATGATATTAGCGATCATCTTCCTGTTTTTGCACTTTTTCAAAATTATTTTGGGATCAAAACTAGACAAAAGAACCAATCATTTGATATGATACGATATAGAACAACAAAAGCCATGGCTGCCCTCCAGGTGGACTTAAAAGAACACAATTGGAATGAGGTGTATGCAAATGAAGACCCAAAAAGTTGTCAACTGTTCTCTCACTATATTAAAAAAACACTGTCCTTTAATGAAAACAACTAGAAAGCAGCATAGATCAAATAAACCATGGATTACAAAGGGTATAGAAGATGCATGTAAAAAGAAAAATAATTTGTATAAGACATTTATAAAACAGAGGACGAAAAATGCTGAAATAAAGTACAAGTTATATAAGAATAGATTAGTAAATATTATAAGAACAAGTAAGAAAGAATATTACCATACACTGCTGGAGCAAAATAGAAGCAATACACAAGAAACATGGAGGTTATTAAATAGTATAATCAAAAAGGGATCAAAAAATAAAAATGATCCAGATTTCTTTAAAAAAGATAAAGATATTGTGCTTAATAAAACAAAAGACATTGCAAACGAATTAAATAACTTTTTTGTAAATGTTGGTTATAATTTAGCAAAAGAAATTCCAGAGTCGAGAAATGATAACGAACCAACCAAACATGTTACTAGGAATTTGTCTTCCATGTTTATTGGTGCTGTAACGCAAAAAGAAATACTGGATATTGTGAAAACATTAAAAAATAAAAAATCCAAAGATTGTTTCGGTATTGACATGATATTAGTTAAAAATATTATTGAATATATAGTGAATCCTTTTACATTCATTTGTAATCTGTCATTTCGAACTGGTGTGTTTCCCTCAAAGATGAAAATAGCAAAAGTTATTCCCATTCATAAAAGTGGAGAGAGGTGTCAATTTACAAATTACAGACCAATATCACTACTTCCGCAGTTATCAAAAATTTTAGAAAAATTATTTGTGAATAGACTTGATAAATATATTGAAAAGCATGATCTTCTAAGTGACAATCAATATGGCTTTAGGGGGAATACGTCCACTTCAATGGCAGTCATGGAACTGGTAGAAGGGATATCTACTGCAATTGATAAAAAGGAATATACTGTTGGTGTTTTTATAGACTTAAAAAAGGCTTTTGATACGATTGATCATACAATATTAATGAAAAAATTGGAGAGATATGGTATAAGAG
>SSNS01000677.1:100297-238567 GCA_006937985.1 Aphyosemion australe | reverse complement strand
GACAGAGATATGACGTATTCATTTGTGACGTAAACATTCAGCACCACGGACAGAGATTTGACGTATTAATTAGTGACGTAAACCTTCAGCACCACGGACAGAGATTTGACGTATTCATTAGTGACGTAAACTTTCAGCACCACGGACAGAGATTTGACGTATTCATTAGTGATGTAAACATTCAGCACCACGGACAGAGATTTGACGTATTCATTAGTGACGTAAACCTTCAGCACCACGGACAGAGATTTGACGTATTCATTTGTGACGTAAACCTTCAGCACCACGGACAGAGATTTGACGTATTCATTAGTGACGTAAACCTTCAGCACCACGGACAGAGATTTGACGTATTCATTTGTGACGTAAACATTCAGCACCACGGACAGAGATTTTACATATTCATTAGTGACGTAAACCTTCAGCACCGTGGACAAATATTTGACGTATTCATTAGTGACGTAAACATTCAGCACCACGGACAAATATTTGACGTATTCATTAGTGACGTAATCTTTCAGCACCACGGACAGAGATTTGACTTATTGACATTTAAATAAACTTTCAGCAACATCATCAAAGGTTTGCCCTTGAACACACAGCATCTGCACTTTAAGCACCAAGGACATGGACCTGCCTAACTTATTACCTACATATATTTTAGCAGCACAGACACATGTTTTATACTACTCAAATATAAAGTTTTAGCACCATAGACTGTCGTACATTAGATTGGTCTTAATAATCAACCCTGCATATCAAATGGCCACTGTCACAGCATAGCTGACAAATGGGCCATAGGCATGCTTTGGCATTATTCACAAGTTAATTCATCATTTTCAATCAGGTGTTTATGATCAGAGAAACATCATATTCTTGCAGGATACTAGGCCTTGAAGACTGGAGTTTGGCATGTTTATTAGACATCAGATGGACCAAGTAATTTAAATACGAAAAGAGCAGTGACGCCTGAACATTTTGAGACATGGGACAAAATTGCCAAGTTGAAAGTATTTGCAAGCCACATGAATGCAACTTTTTTACAAGGAAAATGTTTTAAGTTTTATTTCTTTAAGTGCTACTTACTCAACAATACGTTATACACCCAATTCCCTGGATTAGTGGAGTCGATTGTTTTCTCGTTTCTTGGTGTTGAAGATAAACTTTAGTTCATTATGAGCAACAAGGCGAGTCACTCTTCAGTGATGACTGGTGGATTTAGTCATGAATGATGCTCACAGTCAGGGTTTGCAGTTCTTTTGAATGTGAACAATAACATAAAACTGACCAAAGATTTTGATGTAGGCTGCATGGTGGTGCTATTAGCTCTGTTGCCTCACAGCAATTAGGTTGCAGGTTCGAATCCTGGCTGCAACCTTTCTGCATGGAGCTAGCATGTTCTCTCCATGCAAGAGTTAGTTTTCTTTGGGTATTCCGATTTCCTCCTACAGACCCTAGGTCCCTAGGTGAGCATGTGACTGGTTCTCTGAGTGACCCTGTGATGGACTAGCGACTTGTCCAGAGTGCGCCCCCACCTATCACCTGTTGACTGGAGTTAGACACTAACTCCCCTGTGACTCTCATAAGGGTTAAAAAGCAGTTAAGACAGTAAATAAGTGAGACAATTTTGATTAATTAGCATTTTTGTTAGGTTGTTGCTGGAAAAGTTTCAACAAAAATATTTTTTAAGTGTTTATCAATCAAATGGCTTGAAGGCGACACTTTGGACATCCCTGGTGTAAAAATTCATAAAATAATCATTGCATGAGCAGCTGTCTAGTGACCTCTAGTATATATGAATGCCTTGTAGTAGGGGCAGAAAACAGCAGGATTTGGAGTCTTCGTCATTATTATTCATGAATTTGTACATCTCACATCTGATTGGCTGACAGCAATGCTACTCTTCTACTGCCTCCTTTCGCTCTGCAACATTGATGTTTTATCTCCACAATAAGACAAGCTTGAAGGCTTTTTGCCATATTGTGGAGTTGTTAATGCTAACAGTTAGCTTCTACTAGCCAAGACGTGCTTTGCTTTCTGCTGGACGCTAAATCAACAACAGCCTGTCCCGTCACAAGCCAAGATGGGTGAGTCCATGAAGGCTAATTTGACATTATGACATAGATCTGTGAGGCTTTTCCTATTTTCTATCGGCGGTTAATGCAGGAAATAGGGGTAGAAGACCTGACTGTGTTTCAAAAATGACAAGTTAAAACAGGTTTTCAAAGAACTTGCTCTTGAAGGTTGGATCTGTTTTAGAGACTAAAATCCACTTTGATGGTTAGGTTGTGTGTCAGGTCACAACTAGATCCTGTTTCTCCAAACTGAGGCTGCTCAGTGAACAGGTGCGATGCTTATGTTTCACATTTTCACCCAAACGTGAGTCTTATGAGAACATCCTGCTAGAATAAAGCCGCGCCGGCCGAGCCCCGCTGTTCCCCACAGGAGCGACAACAACCAGGCTTTATGCGTTAACGGCTCCTGATTCCTCCCGTGACGGTGACACGCGCGCGCGCGCGCGCAGAGCTCTGCATCTTTAAAAACGGAATGAAAAAAGCAGCAGAAAACAACACGCAGCTCAGTCCGAGCTGTGGGCTGCTGAGGACTACCTCCCTCTACTTTCGGAGCCGCTAGGAGAGCATCAGCTGCTCGGTTCTGGACTCTCATTGCTGGAAGCCGGGGCTGAAGGAGTCACATGACAGAACCGGAGGCAGAGAGCTGGAGAAAAGGAACAGCATCCCACCTCGCACCGCCATACTGTATTTTGAGCCATTTCACATTTTTATTGCAACATTTTACTCCCGCTCGGTGAGTACATTTCCACTGGCATCTTTTTTACCTATTTTTTTCTATATATTTTTAATTTTTCTAAGCCTCTTTTTGCGGTCTTTTACATTGCCCCTCCTTTTTTCTGTTTTTCCTCTTGCTGGTGTTTGAATTGAGCAGTGACGTGGTGGTGGTGGTGGTTCGGAGCGTTTTTCCAACATCAAGTTTTTAGCATGCAGGTATTCTGATCTGTTCAGGAAGCCGTGACTTTGCTTGCAGTTTTGTTTTGAGCAGGTTTTTGGCAGCGTTTGAGATTTTTCCTCCCGTTTCTCGGTGCTTTCAAAACCTTTTTATGATGCTGATTATTTTTTGCTGTTGCTGAATGCTTTGGTTTTGCAGGTTGTTTGTTGGAGTTTTGCTCTTTTCTTTAAAAGGGAATCCTTTTTAAAGCCTCCTGGCGTTTTAACCTGATACTTTTCCTGCAGCTCAGCTCACAGGTTTGTGGTTTTTGTGTTTCTCTCTTTTTCGTTTTGCTGAAGTATTTTTGGGATGTTTTTATTTTTTATTTTTTTTTGACTAGATGATGCTGGGTGGACGAGGGGAGTTTTGATTCTTGAGAGTTCAATGCGTTTTTCTTTTCTGTATCAAGAAGGATGAACAGACATTTCCCTTTTGCAGGTACATGAAAACTAATCTTTCTGTGCTTGAAATAAAGATTGAGGTGACAGATTTGCACCTGTGGCTGATTTATTATTCCGTAAGAAGGGCCAAACTGTTCATTAGATCATATTTATCAATGTTACCTGAAGGTTACAAGTTGATAAAGTCCTCTATTCAAGAAGAGCGGAAATCTCACTCTTTGATCTGAATATCTGATTGAAGAATTTGCTGCTTCCAGATCCCTGGAAGAGGATGCTCCTGTAATGACCTTAAAATAAAAAAGTGCACAAACTGATTCCACGTTACGGAGCAGAAGTGAGCAGGTCCTCTGCTGCAGAAGGCATTTTGTTAAAACACAGTTGGCAAACAAGTTGGGAGCATAAGTAGCACCACTGGTAAATATCTCGCTGCTCTTAAGTGCCTCTTTACTGCTGGACGAACTCAAATCGGCTTTTCAGATACATAAATACGCTGGGATGACAAATCTGGTTTTGCAGGAAACTATTAGAGCTAGAGACAAGAGCCTAAGTCCTCCAGCAGCCAGGTTTAACTTCAGATTACTGGGATTGAGCAGGACAGGCATGGAAACAGATATCATGTAGGACAAAAGGATTTTCAGTGTGGTAGTTGTTGTTTTTGTAAAACTTTTTACACAAAGAGTAAAACATGCACCTAAATCCTAGCTTTAGCTCATCAGTTAAATATTTTATGTGATTTTCTGTGAAACGGTTATGAACAATTAATAATAAACCCTGAAGTTACCCGTTACATCATAAACCATGACGTTTGTGCGTAATCAAGGGTTTATAAAGATGCTTTTAACTTAACGGACACATTTTCCCGGTTCATCATTGTTATGGTTTACTTCTGGCTCCCATTCTATTATTTTTTCAACATGCTGCAGAACTTTCTGATCTGAAGATGTTTAGTTCCTTCACCTTTGTGGATCAAAAGCTCTAGAGTCCCGTCACCTCGGTAATAATAGATGGTCCAACATTAATGCGTTCCAGCTTCCTAATAAAAGCAGCGATGTGTTGATAGTTTTGAGTTAAATCTTAAGTGTTTTTTCCAGCTATTACAAAATAATTGCTATTTATTGGTCATTTAACGAGCAGTAGAGAAAACCTGATGTGCTTCCTGCAGTACCTTCCCTAAACAGCAGGTGTCACTGTGGAAGAATCAGACGTCTGCAGGAATGGCAGCAAAAGAAGAGTTGACAGGAAGTGCACAAAAATAACTGAAAACAACACGACTGATATTTTAGGATTCCTCCGTATATCTAACCCTGTCTAGATTGACAAGCTAACAGCTAGTTGCAGTTGATTTGTTTAATAAAACACGAGCGTGTGTAAGCTAGCTAGCGACAAGATTATTGAACATTTCCTGCATGGATAATAATTCAACATGAAATTGGAGTAAACATAAAAAATAGAATCTGAATGATTTAATGTCATTATTTTATGGTTAGAGTTACTTTAAGTTGGTAAAGATCCCATTTTGAAGTCACACCTCTGTGATTAGCTGTTAGCTTGTCGTTGGTCAGAACGAATCTCCGTTTCTCCAAACTGAGGTCGCTCAGAGGGCTAAACACAAACTTACATTTTTCATAACCTTTTCACAGAATCCCACTAGAAAAGATCCTTCACATCAAATGTCACCATTTAACTTCCTGTATGTGTTGAGCTGACCAGTCGGGCCGTGAAGCAGCCGCAGGCGGACCATTAAACTCAAACATAGTCCGTTAAAGTTTCAGTGTCATTAAGCAGCTCGCTGCCGCGGATCAGGAACAGGTCCGCTCTTAATCTGGTGATATGAAATATTGATAACCGCTGAACTCCATGGGCACGCTTCCATTTTTAATTCATAAGGTCGACTAATTAGAGCAATTATAAACATTTTATCAAGAAGTGAAAGGCTGTTATCGTGTATTGATTTTCCTGTTGCGTCTGTGGGCCATAAAGCAGATGTAGATAAAGAGACAGTGGGTGGTTTTAATGCCTCTTCATTTGTGAGACTATTTAGGGACAGAGTTTAGTGACTGCTTGTGTTGTTGGATCATCTGAGACAGATCAGTAAATCTAAAATCAGACGCTATATTTTATTTAGTTCGTCTAACATGTTGCCTAAATGACTTATTTGAGGAACTTGAATCTATTTAGGAGGATCGTTTCAGCAAAATCTTTCAGCAGAACGAGTAAAAACATCTAAATTTGATTTGGTGAACCTGGTTTCAGTCAAACATCCGTCCATCTGTGCATCATAACACCGGCGTGCCTCTCCAGCCCCCAGCTGAGAGGCGTCTCCGCCTCGCCGTCCACAGCCTGATCTCCTGGACGCCTCTCCTGCTAAGCGTTATGATAGCTTCCATTACGTCCTGCAGGGTAGTGTCTCCCCTCCAGGCAGGTTTCTGTTATCTGGGCCGAGCCAGAACTGCACGGGAGACTCGCAGAGAGGTGCGATAGCGCGTGTGCTCGTGTTCGTCTGCTGGCATGAATAAAACATCACAGGGCAGCTCACTATGCAGCAGGCGCGTGCTGTAGGGCGTGTTGGGCTTGTTGGTGTGAATGAGGCTGGAGTTGTATCACAGGAAAGCATGTGTGTTATTTATTAACACATAATCAGCTGATTTGTTCTGGTTTACTCTCATTTATCATTGATTTAGGCTAAATAGGAGCCATTAAAGAGGAGAGACAAATAAAAGCAGTCTAATAATTGTTCCTGAGGAGGTTTTCTGATAAGATGCCAGCAAGAGAAGCCAAAAGGGTTTTATTTTGTATAATAAGCAGCTTTATTTGGGTTTTATTTCTGTGATAAACTGCTGCAAAGTTGATCCAAACCTCAAGCTGTTAGCGACAAGCTGAGAGATGAAACTGCAAGAAAATGTGCAAAGTTGGGATTGCACACAAGCAGCAGAGACTCCTGCAGATTTTCTTGTTACACTTTTGCCACAATCCTTAATAATTAGGCCTCAGATTGTTTGTAGTTCGGTCTCCCATTCATCCAAAACTTCTCACACTTGTTGCACTTTTGCATGAACAGAAGACTAAATGGAGAGAAGCTCCAGATGCCTGTAAGGGCTCTGGGACTGCTGAACCTGGCAGACATGTTTCACAGACTCTCACACGTTTAAGAAGCTCCTTTTGTCCCGAACAGTTACAGCTGAGTAAAGGTGTTGATTTATTATTTTACTTTGTTTAAACTCTCAGATTATTTTCATCATCTCCTGCAACAGATTCACTCTACAGAGATTGTTTTGTTCCATCGATGGCAGAAAGACTGAGAGAGTGAAATTCACTGAATTGTTAAAGCATCACATATCAGTGACGTGGATTCAGGATGGAAATAAACCGATATGGGTTTTTCTATCGCTGATACCGATATGTAGAGGTCGTGGTCGTGGCCGATATCTCAACATTTTGCATCTTAACTATGTGCTTTTTCATGTTAAAATGCCACTAATAACAGCTGATGCGCAACGTTTCTGAATCTGAAATTGTTTCTGGACATGCAATCAAAGTGAATCAAACAAATCAATAAACTGAAGTAATAAAAAGAAAAAAACAGGAAAATAAAACAAAATATCAGTTGGTGATGATGTTTTCAAGCATTTATTAAACAGATGTTTGTCAGCAACATAGATTTAAACTAAATCCTGCAGCAGCACCGGGCTGCCTGTGCCTGACGTTAACCCAGCTCTATTAAAGGTGTGTTTCAGCCAGATATATTGGTCCACCCTGGTGATTCTCAGTTAGTATCTATGAAGCCCCCCCCCACACAGTACATATAACATTTTGCATTCCCCCTCCTCACGGGACAACGTGCACTCGTGATATCGGGATATCTCCGATGGTGGTGGTGGGTAATTATGTTGTCAGGGGAGCAGGGGTGGGAGTGTGTTGTGTCTGGAATCTGTTTTGTTTTCTCCGTTTGGAAATCTCTGAGTGGGGCTTTCCCCCACCCCACCCCACTGAATGAGAACCACTAGTCCACCCATAACTCAGGATGGTAGAGTTAGTATCTAACTGGGCCGTAGTTGTTGGTGATTAGTAGGAAAAGCAAAACTAAAGAGGAAATATGCAGAAATCAGGCGCTCTGACACTTTTACACAATGTGTGAAAAAACAGAGAAAATGAAAACATCTGATCCACATTCATGTGACGGATAAGTCACAGAGTTAATCAATTAGGTCTCAGTTTGTTTGCTCTTCTGTCTCGGTTTAGTCAAACTCAGACAGATTGAGTTTTTTCTTGTTTTGGCCTCCAGTTACAATGTTTTAAGTTATAACCTCTAATCAAGTCGCCTCACGTTTTGTTCACTGTCTGACTCTCCAACACTTTATAGACAAATCTTGTTTTGCAGTTTTTGACCCGTTCATAATTCCGGGGAGGAAAGCCCAGAGATTCACACGAGGAACTTGGGAATGTTTGTGAACTCCCTCGGGAACGCCGTCTGTCACCAGCATGCAGCCGAGTTTACAGCAATGATTCTGATGGTTCAGATCTTAGAGGTGCTGGTTTTGACGGATGTGGGTTTTCCACAGGTTGATAGCTGAACCACGGTGCTTTTAGACAGCTCTAAGGTAAATAGTGTTTAAAATAACTAATATTGATCTGTAGAAGCTGCATTTTCCTTTTCCTGCTTGCTAATTTACCAAATTTACACAGGAATCGCCGCTAACCAATTTATTCAAAAGAGGCAAAAACCAGCCAATTATTTTTTGGGTTTATTAATTAATGTAAACTCTTTAACTTCCTGTTCAGACATTAGTAGGTTTTCTTCCACATTTCTGCACTCGCACACAAAAAAAATCAAATTTGAATAAAAATACAAAAAGGGGCAAAATTGACCCCATTAGTAAATCATTGAAACTCTTTAGAAAATAAACAGTCTAGTTTATTGTTGCCTGACAGACAAAACCCGGGGCGCAAACATTTAAAATGAGTGTCTGCAGCTTCCAAAGCTTTAATTTGGTCGCGTTCCAACAACATCTGCTCACACGTGTGAAACAACATTTATTTTAGCAGCTGGAGAACTTTGCTTTTTCACACTCCAGTTTTTCACTAATGCAGCATAAATGAGGGGGCCTGCAGAGAGCCATCAGTTTACCGTTACGACTGTTAATCCAGAGGTTTTTAAACAGGATTAGAAGTTTTCTTTTTCATCAGCAGGAGCCGCTGGTAACGCAGTGGTCAGATTATTACAAAAAGCTGCAGTTTACACAAACTGCAGCTTTTAATTAAATCAAATGTGTTCTGAATCCTGTACGAGTCTGGTTCCTATAAGTTAAATGCATAAGAGCTACAAAACAAATCTGCTTCATGTTTGAGGCTCTTTTTTGGCTCTAATCATCCTTCTGAAATAATAGTTTAGCGCTTAACCACCAGTTTTCTGCGTTATTAATTTGATCTCACGAGTCATATTCCAGACTATTAAATCTGAAGAGCAGGGTCAAACTCAGTGGCTTTCCAGCATCTGTTAAGAAAACCTTTTAAATAAAGCAGCAACAAAATGAGAATTGTACGAAAATGTGGTTGAACAGTTGAGTTTATTTTATTTTATTGGAACTGATTATTGATACGATTAGATAAATGCGTCAGAAAGAAGATCTCTTGGACAAGCTTTAAGTAGTTTAATCAGAATTTTTTTTTTTAAATATGTAAGAAAAAAAGTCTTTTAATAACCTCAATAATATTTCTTGGTTTATATTTTTAAGTATTCTTCTTTTAAAAGGTTAAACATAATGAGTTTATCGATTGTTTCCGCCCAGACCGTTTTAAACGTGACACACTCGTAGCCTGATCCCTTTAGTGTGGAAAGAGCACGAACAACGCTAAAGGCGTGTTTACTTAAAGGTTTTACTGAGTCTGTGATTTCATTTATGTTAGCTGGCTAAGTGTTAGCATTATTAGCCCCAGTTAGCATAAGGGAGCTAATTCTGTGTTGATGCTTTGTGTTACTTCAGATTGGGGTTTTTAGGGATGATACTTGCACGACTCTGGCCTGATGATGCTGATTTACACCAATTCTGATTTATTTCAAAGAGTTATGATAAAAGGAAAATTTTAAGAAAGTAAATCTACAACATGAAGCATGAATTAACACATCACGGTGAGTTTACGGGCTAGGAAAATGTCTGGTTCTTTATTTGTTGCAGTAGACAAACCACGGAAATTAAAACAACAAAACAATTTGTTTTTTGTTGTTGTTTAGCTGAATATGGTGAAAATGGGTCAGTTTGCTTATATTTAGTAAATAATTTAGAAAATTCAGGTAAATTGTGATAAAACTTGCTGTTTTACCTCATAGGAATTGTGATGCTCACCCAGTAAAAGTGACTATTTTTGTAACTTACCAAAAACAAGGCAAAAACCTTCCAGAAGATGTTTTTAATTGTAGAAAGATCACATTATGTAACCATTACATCTGATTTTTCTTTTTGAACAAGTTAACAGATGAATTTTTGTAGAGCTACACTCAAAAATTAGCCTGGTTTTCAGAATAATCTGATATTGGGTTTTTCTTTAGTTTGTAAATGCACCGTCACCAAATGGCTAAAAATAAAAATCCCTGACCACTAAGCCCTACTTCACACCAATATCACACCCTACATGTGGACATTTATACTTTCAGAAATTGATTATAAATTAATACAAAGTATTATTTTATCATAGTTCCCTGAGAAAAATAATAAATCTGACAAAATTGTTATTAAGAATTAGAAATCGGTATCGGTGCTCCAACCCAGAATCGGCGCATCAGTAAGCTACAGGTTTTTATGGACATGAATAAAACATCATTTTTCCATTTGGACTTTAGGACCTTATGAAGCATTGTCTGTGATTTTATTAGATGTGTTTCATGAAAAGTACAATTTTTATTGTTTTGTTGATGAATCAAACATTTTTAAATGGACAACTTTCTAACTGTAACTGGTACACATATTTATTAGTTTTCATTTTATTCTATTTTTTCCCTCCAACTACCTATAATTTAACTGCAGCGTTAGAAAATGGCAGCGCGTGTACAGATCTTGTTTATTACACCTCTCAGCATAATAATTCATGTTTTCCACGTCAGTCGGCCAGATATCATCATTAAAGTTTAACCCTGAAGCAGAACGATGACCTCGCTCTCCTGTTTTTGTTTTGTTCCGTCTCTGAATAAAACAGAAAGGCTTCTCCGTATGGAGATGCTGCAACAGTGTTGCTTCATAACAACATGGACGAGTGAAATATTCACACATACATGAGCAGAGAAAGAGCAGCGGCTTTGACCTTCACAAGCATGTTGAATGTTGTTTTTGAGAGGATTTGTTTTGTTTCCTTGCTCTCTCGTTCCCGTCAGCACCAGTCATTAATACTAGGATGAATGGTGGAAAACTACAAAATAAGAGAATCAGATGTTCAGAGAAGCAATGAACCTTTTATCTGCATGAAAGAAAAATGTTTTTACCAACAAAAGGTGCAGAATCTTAAATAAAGGCTAAATATAAGAATAAATGAGGTTAATTTAGAAAACAGAACCATAAAGAGTGTAGGAACATCATCTCATGTTTGTCCTCAGCTCTTCTCCACCTCTTAGACATTGTCATCAGTCGTTTAGACAGATGGTTAGAGGGCTGGCTCAGGTACAGACAGACCTGGTGCATATGGTGAGTCAGAAAGGCTGCGTGATGTCAGCTAAAACAGAAAAGGGAAAATGAGGCAGAGGAGTGGTGTGGAGCTCTGCCGAAGCAGGTGGCAAAGGCCTCCAGATGCTGCAGAGAGCCACCGAAGCAGATAATGTCCTGCCTAGATTACCACAGGGACCACAATTACAGAGGAGACTCCCCCTCTGGGTCAGCTGCAAGCTGGTTCTGCAGGGATCAGCTGTTCTCCGAGTCCTGCTGGATTCAGCTGTCCCTCACCTGCTCCTGGCTGGTCTGTTCTCCATATTACTGATGGGCAGAAAGGCAGGTTGACTTTGGGGTTCGGATTACAGTTGAGCCTTTACGTCGTCCTCTAATTGTACATCTCTATAAGGCATTACTATCAGCTCAGAATCATTGCTTTATCATTCTGGGATGATGTTTAAAATTTAAATGCAGCACCTCTAGGATGCATCCAGACGTCGGGTCCAGCAGGTGTTTCCAGATATGCACCGACTCTGGTTTTCAGGACCAAGGCCGAGTTCTGATTTCTGTACAGCTCTGACCTGTGTTGGCTTCTTTCAGTTTATCTGGGGAAAAAACTGTAATTGCCAAATATACTTAAAAACTGTAGTCCTAACGAACTAGGACATGTTGATGTCTGTTTAACTTCAGCATGAAGAATCAGTCATTTCTGGTGTGAATCAGTGATGAGGATCTAACAGATGGGATCTGAGCAGCAGAGACAAACGTTCCAACATTTTTAAAGCTTTAAACTACAATCAGATGCAAAATTATGACAAAACAACGTAAACTAGGTGTATTCAGAGTGTGGCCCGGGGGCCATTTACGGTCCTTGGAGTGATTTTTATGGTCAGATTTGAACAATCATGCCTGTTCTGGACCTCTTCTGAGATGTACTCCTGAGAAAAAAATCACCATGAAATCATTTTTGCAATTTTTTAAATAAAAAAAAATGTTTTTTGGCCTGCGAGGACAAGTAGATGAGCATTTTGGCCCTCCACTTGAAAAGTTTCAACACCCCTGATGTAAACTGACAAGAAAAAGACAAAATCAAACAAAAGGCTCTGATTACAACCCACAATGATGCTAGAGAAACACAACAAACATCAGAGGCATAAACACAACACGTCAACCAACTAAAAGACACAAAAACACTCATTTAACAAAAATAAAAGGACACAAATGACCTCAGAGAAACACAACGTGTCTCCAGTTTGGTACAAAACGAGAAGAAAGGTGTAAACAGAGTGCAGAGACACAAAAATACCATCAATAGATATAAATGCATCAGAGACGAAACAAAGAGATGAAGACTCCACTCTTAGACGGAAGGATCAGACAACAGTGGCTCAAATAAAGCTAAACGCTGAGATGTAACCTGGATATAAAGGAGACTAAAGACGGCGACACGCGGAGCCGAAACAGGAAAAATGAAACACAACATCCCAAAGAGACGAGATCATGACAGAGAAAAATCAAACAAACCAAACGGGCAGTTAGGGGTGAAGCTCAGGTTGTTTGTTTAGTCTGGACAGAGCGCTCGCTTGTCGCTTCACTGAAGCAAAGAGTTTGGACTTAAATTTGTGTCTCTGTGTGGGAGTGGGCCTGACACCATGCTAACCCCGCTCACTCACTGCAAAGGGCGTGATGGTGATGTAGGCAGGCTGTTAAAGGATTTGCTCTAATGAATCAGTGGATTTACATTAAACTCCTCTCCTCTGTTTGGTTCAACACAAGAACATTAAAGTGTTTGTTTAGTTGAGATTATTGTGTGGAAAACGAGACAAATTCAGCAATAAGGTCAGAGGAAGTCTGAGCTGAGTCAGGACCACAGTAAATATGTCAGAGTCGTTGTTACCTTGGAGTAAACGTTCATTAAATTACTTTTGTATTGAACTTTATTAAGTACTCCACCTTGTCGGTAGCCTCGTTAGCTGTTAGCCTGTCATTTTGGTCAGAATTAAACTGTTCTTCTAAATCAAGGCCTTTTAAAGATGTTCCTGAACCTTCCATAGAACCCAAATAATAATACACCAATATGGAGATTGAGACCAATATCGACATCCAATATTAATACTGCGGTTATGGCGATAACTGATATTTATCAATATTACCATGAATGCTTGTTGTGTTGTTGCTGCAGCCGCTGTCATTTCTGCCTGTTGTCTGTTGTAGCATTGTTAGCTTTCCACCAGCGCTAGATAGAGATGAACCTTGGCTGGTAATACTGACCCAGTTTTAGTTGTTGGACCTAAGTGATACATTAAAAAATGACTAACTGATACCGGTGTTGATGCCGACATGTCGTGCATCCCTAAACCCAACAGTCAGACCTCAAAAACAGCGGTTTCCGGTCAGGACTCTGCTGTGGGTTTTAGCTCAGACTACTCCAAATACAGTCAGGTCCATAAATATTGGGACATAACTTTAATTTTATGGTTTTTCCATTCAAATCAGGTGAACGGTGCAGGAATTACAACACTTGTTAAGTAATGGGACAATTGGCTTCTCAGCTGTTCCATGGCCAGGTGTGTGATATTCCCTCATTGTCCCAGTTATAATGTGCAAATAAAAGGTCCAGAGTTCATTTCAGGTGTTCTATTTGCATTTGGAATCTGTTGCTGTCAACTCTCAAGATGAGATCCAAAGAGCTGTCCCTATCAGTGAAGCAAGCCATCATGAGGCTGAAAAAACAAAACAAACCCATCAGAGAGACAGAAGAAACATCAGGTGTAGCCAAAACAGCTGTTTGGAACGTTTTAAAAAAGGAGGAGCGCACCGTTGAGTTCTGGAACAACATCTTACAGACAGATGAGACCAAGATCAACTTGTTCCAGAGTGATGGGAAGAGTATGGAGAAGGAAAGGAAGTGCTCATGATCCTAAGCATACCTCCTCATCAGTGAAACATGGTGGCAGCGTCATGGCGTGGGCTGTGAACTGGTTCTCTTGTGTTTATTGATGATGGGACTGCTGACAAAAGCAGCAGGATGAATTCTGAAGTGTCATGTTGAGCCAAATGCTTCTGAACACATTGGACTGTGCTTTACAGTGCAGATGGACAATGACCCAAAGCATACTGCAAAAGCAAAGGAGTGGAAGTAGCCAAGTCAATCACCTGACCTGAATCTGATTGAGCAGCATTTCACCTGCTGAAGACCAAACTGCCCAAAACAAGCAGGAACTGAAGACAGTCGCAGTAGAGGCCTGGCTGAGCATCACCAGGGTGATGTCAATGCGTTCCAGACTTCAGGAATTGACTGAAGAGGATTTGCAACCAAGTATTAAAAAGTAAAGGTTTAATTCATGATTATTTTTCTGTCCCATTACTTTGGGTCCCTTAACAAGTGGGAGGCACAGATGCAAACTATTGTAATTCCTGATTTGGACGTAAAGACCCTCCAATTAAAGCTGACAGTCTGCAGTTCGAGCACATTGTGTTTGTTTCATTTCACATTGTGGTGGTGTTTAGAGCCAAAAACGTTAGAAGTGTGTCGATGTCCCAATATTTATGGACCTGACTGTATTTTTTGAAACAGATGTTTGTTTATTAAAATATTTTTATCCACATTATTTTGACAGAAATGCCCAATTACCCCCATCTCACCATTGTGACTTAGCTATATTTAAATTATGAGATACACGTATTTTTTTCCATCTAAGTGGCAGAACTGTAAAAATTATTTTAAATAATCGTTAAAAAATCATCATGATTTTACTGTTAAGGCATCAGGGTAGGATAATGTTGCCATATCACCGCCTCCTGCATAATTCCAAACCAAGTAAAATCTGCCATATTTAATCTGCACAGGGAGGAATAAAAAACACTCAGTTATGCAGAGATAATCAAGAATTATGCAAGTAAGAGGCTGCAAAAGCTTACGAGGAGGATTTTCAGTGTCGGGTAGAAATCTCCCCTCGTAGATATTTGGAGGAGATTTAAACTGAAACGGAGAATAAAGAGAGATATTTCCACACAGAGGCATCTTGACTCACATACTCATGAGGATCATGACCTCAATTTTCAGTGTCTGACTCTACAGGAAAGGCCCAGGTGCACTCAAGGAGAGACAGCTAGCTAGCGAGCTAGCTAGTGAGTTTGTGTAACCCTGAGGGCAAAAACATGTTCACAGAGCAAACCTTTTGTTTCTCTCAACAAACGCTTCACTCTGGGAAACGGGGGACCGTTTGTGATGGGGAAAATATATTCCACTCCAGATTTAAAGGTTGGTTTCTGCTGACGGGAATCTTTAACAGACACATTTTATTAAATAGCCTCATGTAGGGACCTCATGCTAACTGATGAAAATGTATTCATTTAGTTTTCTTTTTTTTATTTCACGCTCTTTGCCTTTTTTAAAAAAGTCAACTTAAAGCCGTACTATGCTAATTTTTCATATTTTTAATCATGTTCTTGAGCCAGTATGTGCTGAAATGACCCTTTACAGGTTAATGAAATGTTACTCAGACCCCCACCGCCCTCTGTGGCCAGAATACCGCATTTGCAACTTCAGAGTGGCGGCCCGCTCCCTGCTGGACATGCCTGGCGCTGCAGTCTGCTTCCAGCATGTTTCCTGCATATTTTAGATCGTGAACACAGCTGATTTGTTTGATTTAGTGATGAACCGCTCCTGTAGACACTAATGAAGGCTGAGGAGACATTTCAGCAGTTAGATTAAGGTGTTAAAAAGACCAACGCACAGTGAGGAGATACATTTCACTTACGCTTTCACTAACAGACACTAGGGGGTGCTAAAATCAAGCCAAATTTTATTATTATTTTTTTTACTGTCTCACTGTGTCTGCTTTTTAAGTCTTAGCTGTTTTTAACTTGTTTTTTTGAAACCTTTATTGTAAAGTGACCTTGGGTGTCCTGAAAGGCGCTTTTAAATGAAATTTATTTTTATTATTATTATTGTTTTAGCATCATTAGCATAGCAGCAGTCAGAGCAAACTTAATCCTATTACTACAACTCATTAAATGCAGTCGTAATAAGCAGCAGGGTTTTAGTTAAAGCCGAGTGTTCGTTATTTAATTTCCTCTTTAGCTTAAAAAAAGAGGGACGTGTGCTTGTGAAGCATTAGTAGCTGGTTGACATCTCGCAGCGAGCCGCTCTGTCAGGTGTAAATAAGGCTTCATTCTTCATATTGATTTTTCCTCCAGGTTTTAAATCAGGGAAAATCAAAGAGCACATTGTGGCGAGTTCGCCGCATTACCAGCGGCGTGTTCTGTTCCGTTTCCATCCATTTGAATTTGAACATCATTAGCCAACACCAGTCCTGTAACAGATATGTGTTTGGGGTATTGGACTTGTTGAGAAGTGTGAATGAAAACCAGATGAAGGATATTAATTACACAAGTAGCCTGTCTGGCGTGAGTTCCTGAGTAATTGGTTTTAGGTTTATTGGACTCTAGTAATGTGAAAACAACTGAGAGGAATAGAAACTACCGTGGGAGCTTTCAGGCCAGTGGGTGTACTTCTGATTGTTCATACTGCAGGATACTTGTTAACCATCTCTTTTGGTATGAAATAATTCATATCTGCATATTAAACTTGAGGGAGGATTCCATTAGAGCCCACTCAGACAATGTGAGACTCACACGCTGGTTGGAGCACTGGGGAAAAGAGGCAGGTGTAGAGTTAAATATTGTAGATAAACTGAATTTCAGCCATTTTGAGACATTTTTCTGTGTAAAAGCAGAAAAAATTAGGCTTCTATATTTTGTAGATGTCTTCCTGAACAGCCTCTGCTCAGAGAAATAGCTTTTTACATCCTAAGGGCCTGATGAGCTAAAAACTAGCTTGAATACAGTCTAGATAAGATGGCTTCAGTCACCAAAAGGCCTTACTGGGTCAGTTCAGTATTATTTTACCAACTTTTACACAGCTGTCAGTTTTAGTTCTTGTTTACGTGGAGCAAAACGTTTAAGAAACTCCTGCAGAACGTGACCTCTGGACATTATACACTCTTAGAAAAAGGGTTACCTAATCTGCATAGTACCTATTCCAAAGACAAGCAACAACATCGTTGAGCTGAGCGGTCCGTGGTTTGAAGGTCACCTAATTATGGATACATTTTATTTAAATATTTTCCTGATATAAGAAAGAGATGTAAAAGAAACGTAAGAAGTCAAAATAAGGTGACCGCGTGAGCAGCTATTGCACCGAGGGATAATATCATAGCAGCATGTTAACGTCACGTGAGGTTCCTCAGGGATGTGGATCTTGTGACCTTATTTTTAATAGTATTATGGTGACGTATTGATAACATGGAAATAAATGAAAACAATGGTTTAATGGGGTTTTTAAGCAATGTTGCACAAAATCTGTTATAATTTGAGAGACTGGAGCTTTTTTAGGAGGGTGGCAACACATTTTGGTCGTGTGCAGACTAGCCGTTAGCTCATCAGTCCTGTGAGCCATCTAAAAAGCCGTCTACAAAAACTAAGATTGTAATGTTATTAATATGGAGTTAAATCCTTTTTAAAAGGGTCTCATCACTGTTACGTTTATGCAGCGTTAGCTTCTGGGGACGCTGCTGCAGATGCAGAACAAACACAAACATAAACATCCTTTTCTTGATTTTCTGTCCCATTAAACCAACTGGAGGTAAATTAAAAACAAGGTTTTTTTCTACTGAGGCCTGAAAACTAATTGAATACTTTGTCTTCCTCCACATAAAATGTTTTATTAAGTGTAGAAAGAAGAGTTTCCTTTTCATCCTTTTACTTTTGCCCCTTTCTGTTGGCTTCCAACAGAAAAACATCCAGTTAAATTTAGAAGAATGTGCTACGGTTCAGTGAGGACACGCGTGTCCGGTAGAACCACGCGGGATCGTTTCTGGCACCCGACAGAGCCGGAAAGCAGAGTGGGGTGTTTTGTTGCTGAGAGTCTGAGGCAGCAGAGCTGCAGCATGCTCTGCAGAGCTAGCAGTCCAGTCTCATTTGCATTTATTGTGAAAAAAAATCAATGTTTTTAAAGAAAAATAGCATTTCTGCCTTCTAGTTAAAATTTGGTATAAAGTTAATAACGTAGCTAAATGTTAATGTCGGCTTTAAAAGCTGCTAATCACAAAAATCTCCTGCTTCCTTAAGTGACAAATAAAACACTACAGACACAAATGAATGACCTAAGGACCAAAAATGACCAAATGTAGCTTGTCTGATGACTAAAATTCAGATTTTTGTCTGATCCAGTGAACGCATCACAACTAAACTGCATTTAAAAATGAGATTTCTTTTTCCCAGCCCATGAATGCAACACTGCTGAATATTATGAGATATTTTTCCAGGTTTATAACTTATAAAGCTAAATAACTTTGACTTTATAACATTTAGCAAATAAAGATAGGAAAGCTGATGGAAAATGTGCAAATCTGTTTCTGTTGGGTTTCATTTCCACCTGAATCTGTGGCCAATAATCTGAAAATGAATCATTTTTAGGTTTCCTCTCAGAAAGCTCTGTGACTAAATGCAATTATGTTTTTGTAAGAGTTTTATTATGAACAGTCAAACTTTTATTTAAGCAGATTAAAAAGCCTTTTTAATGCTCCAAAATAACAAATCAGACACCTGCAGGAATCAGACCCAGCCTTGAGCCTGTCTCCAGTGCACTGATACAACATAAAACAGCTGAGAAGGACATTTGTCTTCTAAACTGGACTCTTTGTTGGCAGGTGTAGTAAATTAATTCCAGTCTACATCAACATTAACCCCGACGAACGTTTTAAACCCTTTCAGGACTGAAACCTATAATATTAAACCTTGTGTCCTCTGCAGCTCTTGTGCTTTAAACTCTATGAAACCAGAGCTTGCTTCTGAAAAATTCAAACATCTCATGCAGTTTTTAGTGATAACAAAACGAATCAGTGTTCATGGGCTGCATGTTTCCCCTTCTAGCTGACCTTATGTTACACCTCACACTGCCTCGGCTTGCATCAGCTGTTGGAGCTGCGGGCGCTACTGTGACTGGAGCTCAAGCCGTGAGCCGAGGACCGCTGTGGTCCCCCACTACATGTCCACCAATCCCGCTTCAAGGGATTCTGGAGGTGAAAAATCCTCTAACTCAAATCGAGAGCTCTGTGGCTGCGTGCCTTTATGCTCTCAGCAGCCTCCGTCTCTCAGATCAGCCCTCCCATCTCTGCATCTCTCAGCAGCTTCTGCACGTTTTTGCTATTTTTTCCCCCAGAATGATGCAGTGGGTGGATTCAGCCCCAGCGGTGGGTGTGAAGTTAATTTGAGTGACATCTATTCATTTAAATCAGTGAAAACAAACATCTGTCATGCATCCAACAGTAAGAGGCTCCTTATTCATGTTTAGACGGCTGCTTAAAATAGCTGCAGCCGGATAAGTAAAGCATGAGACTGTAGGTGCTAACTGGAAGGAAAATCCATATCTGCCAGTCTGTGACAAACCAGTGGATGACAGTGAAGGCATCTGACAGGAGTAGATGTGAAAGTGTGGATCTGCTGGAGCTCTGCATTTCAGGTGGAGTCGAGTTTCTCCCGGTTGCAGCAACATCTGCGCAGGTTTCCACATCCTCCTCTGAAATACACCTGTCAGTGACATCATGAGGGAACGCAAACATAATTAAGTAATCAAGCTGACACATTACATATGTAAATGACATTAATTGCAGACATGGGTTTGAAATACTCATTTGAATTAGCCTCATCGTTTAGGCACGGATCTCTTCCCGGTGTTAAAAATCGTTGGGCTAATTAGGTCGGCCGGCGCCAGTTGAAACAATCTGGAAAGCAATTTCACTTTCCAATTAGTTCCCCAGCAAAGAGAATGGAGGTGATACAGGATGCAAATGTGTGAAGGACAGCAGAGCACATGGAGAGGTTCTACAGCAAAAACAAACCGGAGCTGTCAGAATTTATTTAGTCTGAGTTTTCAGTTCCTGTTCCACCGTGTTGATGCAAAACCAAAACGGTTGGAGAGTGTGTGTTCACAGAGCAGCCTGAGATAGCAGATCTGTCCGACTCGGTTTGAAAAGCATCAGTTTAGATGAAGTTTTATTTTTATTTCTGAGCAAAATCATAACTATTATATATCATTTCACAGCTGCAGACAAGTTTACGGTCATTTATGGGCTTCAGTTGCATCATTTCTGTATATTTTTGTTGTTTTAGCTAGTTATGGAGCTAATATGTCGTTCATCATCTCTGGATGATGATCATCAATATAATGTTGTTTTGTTGCAACCATTACAAGATATTTTAATTTCTTCCGATTTCCATTTTTGTGTTTTTTGCTGGAATTCAAGTCTGCAACAAAAATCAAGCAAGAATAGTTTGGGTTTTATAAATGGGTGCCGAAGCCTCAGAATTATATTGCGACCATAAAATTTGTGACGATGTTGCAAAGATTTTTATTATCTGCAGCTTCTAAACCAGGGGTCCTCAACTAAATTTGTTCAAGGGCCGGAGTTTTTTCCAGCAGACACCGTGAGGGCCAGATGCTCTTCTAAAATAAAGTTAAATTATTACTGTATCATCATTTTTTAATAATTTAAAGCAGCATTCCGCAACTTTGCAGTTATATGGTCTCTGTCGCCCTCTAGAGGCTTGCTGCGTAACGTCACTGTTGTAATATTAAATCTCTCTCTCAGGCATAAGAGGCATGTTTACATTCCTAAAATCAGGCAAAACAACGAAAACAAACTTTTCCACCTCCACACATTGAATAGTTTTATCAGGACTGTATAACAACTTTATGCCCGACCAAACACAATAACCCAGGTGAAATAATTTATTACTTACCTAGCCGTTAGCAGCACGGCTAGGTCAGAGTCCGTAGTTCATGCCGTTCTTTCTAAAAGAGCTCTCCAGCGAGGAAAAGACGGCCCAATAATAACTCTGGTCTTTGCTCTTGCTCTATCACGTTCTTCTTTTTTTTCCCTAGATTCCTCTGATAAGGGATTTCTAGCTTTCTTTGGTGAATCTGCCGCTGCTACAGCGAGTCTACGTTATACAATTATGGCAAGCCAAAGGGATCAAAATAATGCGCGTCCTAAACTTGCATTATGTCCGCCAAAACGTGCGTCTTGAACAAGCGTTTTGGCAGACATAATGCTCACTTTAGAACACGTAAGTTTTTGCCCCCTTTGGTGTCAAAATGCGCGTTCAGGACGTGCATTTTGGCAGACATAACGCGTGTTTAGAACGCACACTTTTTTTATCCCTTTGGCTTGCCATATGCTGCCATAAAACGACACTCAGTCATTACTTCCAGCACTACCCGAAGCTCAAAAACTGTATAGTGCAGTAAACAGACGTGGGACCCCCCAACACTATCACAGGTATGAAAATGAACATAATAGATGATACTATGACGCAAAAACTTTTCAAAAAAGCATAATTTTATGGTGTAAAAGTTGTGGAATGTTGCTTTAAAAAAATGAATGAGAGCTATGACTTGTAGTCATTTCTGATTAAAGGCTGTTTCTCTGTTTGTTTAATTTAATTTAGAAACAAAGTGCATTTTCTCTATTCCTGCATTTTGATGCTAATGCTAGCTTGTTTTACTAGGTCAGATTACTGGACATAACCACAACTACTCAAAGCCTTTGCACGTCTACAGGTGACATGCAGATTATTTACTCTTTTCAGAATTATTTTAAGCGTATTTAATTCTTTTGTCACACGTTACTTTGTTAGCTTGGTAGTGCGGGGGCGTTGAGGTGTCCCAGTCTTGTGTTCTTTTGTCCTCTTGCGTGTTGAACATCTGTTGCTAAAAGCAAACAGCAAAATGTGTGGACTCTCTCTAGATATGCTGAATATGTCAAACAGAGGTGCGCCACATTTGCACGTCAGAGTCCAAGTTGAAGTCTGAAGAAGTTGGAGTCCAAGTGCAAGTTATCAGTGTGCTACTCGAGTCAAGTCACCAGTTTCTTTAACGTGTCTAGAGTCAGGACTGAAGTACTCCATCTCTGCGTCCCACACACCAAAGGCATGCGTGTCAGAGTAACTGGCTACTTTAAGTTGTCCCTAGATGTCTGATGACTGCTGGAGAGAGACACCAGCTCCCTGCTACCCTAATGCTGAATTACAGTTGAGAAAAGAGTGACTGATCAAAAAACAACAGCTAGTCTTGTGTTAACGGGGACCTACTCTTCATAAATACTTTATTTAATAAGATAATGAAGAACAAAACAAAAATTCTGTCTCACAAACAGTAATGACACAATAAATGTGCCATCAAGACTTAAAATAATCTGTGTCACCAACAACGTTAAAGTCTGCAGCTCTGCTGCTTTTCAGGTTTGTTCCAGAAACTTGCAGTTTGACATCACATCTGCTAGAAAATGTTTAAAAAAGGAAAAAAGGGAATGTCTCTAAATTCCCAGCAGATTCCGACTCATTACACGGTGTGCTCTTTAAATGTTGCTCTGAGCCATTTTAAAATTGGACCAGCGTCACCTTCAACATTCCTCCCAAGCCTTTAACTTTTATCCTTGCTGTAATGAGCATCATTCCCCTCCTGCCTCTCCTCTGCTCTCACACAGACACACACTCAGAGCTGCTGCGTTACACCAAAGACTTGATTTAACAAACACAAATGATTCAAACTAAACTAAGAATGATCCATGTTTCAGCTGGACTTTATCACACATTAGTACAAGCTGAGGTTTAGTGTTTCTGTTTCTGCCACAGAAACTAAAACCCTGCTGAATGTTGTCATCCTCTGCCCACTGGAAGCCACAAACAGATCAACAAGTGTTACTGGGGTCAGATGTCTGCACGTTCTGGGATCAGGAGGTTTTGCTAGTGACTTTGTCCTGTTTTGGGTCATTTTTATACTGTGCTAGCTTTCTGAGCTTTGTGAAGACATTAATGGAGAAAAACACACAAAGCAACAGAGGAAACATGGAAGCAGAACAACTCTGTCAAGCATTCAAGGAGTTGTTCTGCTGCACCAACTTTTGTTGTTTTTGGAAACAATATAAACAAATATTGCAATTTGTCCATCTGTCCGTTCGTTGTCATCCGCCTTTCCAGGCCCGGGTTGCAGGGGGTAGCAGCTCCAGCAGGTGGGCCCAAACCGTCCTTTCTCCACCAGCTCCACCGATGGGACCCCATGGTGTTCTAACGTTGAAATTAAATGTATCCAACGTGTCTTGGGTCAACCCGGTGGCCTTTTGCCGGCAGGACATGCCTAAAACACCAAAAGGTTTTAATCTAAGCAGTAAATACAAGACCTCTATCATTTTACCCTCTTTCATCCATATTGAAGTATGTTGGGACAAGTTACTGAACTCCCAAAAGTTGCCTTCTGGGTCTCAAATGCAAACAAAAGCTTCCCCATGGGGATTAATACAGAACCTAACCCTTATAAACAACACACCAAAGACAATCAGTGTGACGCCATAACGCCCATCACTGCTGACTGCACAAAGAAATAACATGATAACCATCAGGGACTTAAAGGAAAAGTGAGAAAATAACAATAAAAAAGAACAAGAAGCTGTTTCTATGGGGAGGAGAAATGACAGGATGACGGGAGTGATGCTGGATAGCAGATAGGTGTGCATCAGCAGATACTCAGGTATGTGATGAACAAATAAGGAATAGGGTTGGGTGGTATTCCAGTGGTATTACCCACAATGCTGCTCTTCATTTATTGTTTTCTTTATATTTAATCAGGTAAAACCTTGAGATACAAATTCTCTTTTTCAAGGGAGACCTGGTTCAGGACTGACACGATTTCAATGGGAACAAATCAGAGTTTCCAATCAATATACAGTTAAAGAACACAAATACTAATAATGAAAAATACATTTTGTTCATATGCAAATGAGTTCACATTTTAGTTATGTTTGTGTATGAAAGTAGACTTCCTGTGAACTCTTCTTCTGCTGCCACTCATGCATTTGCACTATATTCTGTATAGTGACCCCTGCTGTTTAGTAAAGGTAGTGATTATAAACGTGATTACATAATCAGCAGAAACACTTATACCTTAGAGAAAGCAGATTTGTTTGAATCCTGTCAGCACATACGTTGACTTTAATTACATCATATTCATGTTCCTAGCTCAGACAGCTTGTGCATCCCCATGTTTTGAGTCTGATGTGTGAAAGATCAGTGCTCTGAAATCAAAGACGGGAGCGTGCATCCTCCAGAAAACAGGAGGAAATAAGCTTAGATGGTGGTGGAACCAGAGGGAGACAGGCAGCCATAGAGACGGGAAGTTTCCTCTGAGTTAAATTGGATGCTGCTTAGCACATCTGCCACAACAGCTGGTGATGCTCGAACATGAAGGAGAGAAAGAAAATAAAAGGCAGAAATAAATCAGAGAGGCGATTGTTCCAATTTCTCCTCGGACCATCTTTAGGTTTTTATACGATAACAAAGATGTAGGAAGCAAACCCCCAAAATAAGTTTAAAAATGCATTTTGTGCAGCCACCGTGTGTCGTAGTCATCCTGAGATCTCAAATGTGAGCTAACATGTAAGAAGAGTCTCTGCAGCAGATCCAATAAGAGCAAAAGCAGCTAAATAATCTGCCTGTGAAAGGGCTGGCAGAGGAACGTAATTACAGCGGACAAAGCAGCTGTCGCTCTCTGAGCTTCTGGTGGGAGCAGAAGTCAGGAAGTGCTGCAGGAGGGAAGAACGTCAGAATGAGTCGAACGTGTTGAGAAAGGTGAGGGCCTAAAGGGCAAAGAGAAGATCAGGTGATGTTTTAGGGTAAGTCACAGCTCAAAGGCTGTAGCAGAGTCTGCAGCAGGCAGAGACAAAACCCTTCCCTTCGCTCTCGGGCCAGACGGCCAGGCGGACACAAAGCTCGACACGCTCCCAAAAATAAAGACTGACATATTTCAGCGGGTTTATCCACAGACCCACGGCCATCTCTGAACTCAGACCCTTGTCTCCATGGCAACGCTCAGTGGAAACCGCTGACAAAAAGGGGCAAATGTGTCCAAAAGTCTAGTTTTCTCATAAATCTGAGGCTGGATCTGTAACGGGTGAAGAAAAGGCTTTTTTAGGGATTTTGAAATACATTTTGGTTTAAAGCTGATGGTTTGGTCCCACATAAAGAGTCCCTCAGCTGTGGACTCTTGTTTTAGTGTGCAACTCTTCTTCTGTTGCCATTCCTGCAGCCTCCACATTTCACGAGAAGTGAAGCAACCCTGATTATCTGGATCTACTAATACGGCCCTTTATTTTGAAATGATCTGCAGCTTGAAGGAGGAATGTGGGTGATCATGTTTTTGCCTGTGTCTGTGAGAGTTTGATGAACCACTGGGTGGATTCTGATTCAACTCTTGGAAAGAGATGGATGAACATCTCTACTCAATGAGGAAGGGCTCTACTTCAGATGTTCTCATTAATTGTTCTTGTCAAGATCGAGTTTGATAACGAAATATCACCTAAACAGCTGCATGGGCTTTAGTGAAAGTCTCATAAAGTCTTTTATAGCTCAAGCGGCGCTGCGTGCCGACAGGTAGGGCAGGCAAATGCTTGGGGCCTCCAGAGCACAAGGAGCCCCCAGATGGACGACAAACGATGATGTCAGATCCACAGCAGCAGTGAGACCGACGTCCACTTTCTCCTCAGAGATATTCTGCTCGGACATAGAGACAGAAATACGCTGTCTAGTCCGGGCAAGGCAGAAGATGTTTTTGCTTGGAGTCCCCATGACAACAACTCTACCCCATTCAAGATGACCTAAAGAAAAACCAAAACATATTTAAAATAGTTGATTTTTCAGATATTCATATCAAATCTGATGGATGAGAGTCTTTCAACACACAAAAACTTCATCTGGGTCCGGATTTCATGGCTAGCATTCCAGCAGAGCCTCTAACCACCCTCTCCCAAACAACCTCCACCAGCTCCATTGGTGGGACTCTCTCCAGCGTGTCTGGGTTGACCTGGGGGCCTCTTGCCAGTAGGAAATGCCTAAAACACCTCTCCTTGGAGGTGCCCAGTAGGTATTTTGTCCTTAACAGAAAGCCATGTACCCCATATTCACTGAGTGCCCCCTCAACGTGCACCATCATTAGTCAGCACGAGATGATCTTAGTCTAAAGCCACGGAGTCAAAGGAATGATGAGGCTCTCCTAATTTAAAATCAGCTCTGTTGAAGTCATTTCTACTTTTGTGATTTTAGGAATTTTGATGCAGGATTTTCACATAAAGCCATAAAGAGATGCATTCTGGCCTAAATCCTCCCAACCCTCTTTGGTAATTCCAGAGTGTGCTAAGGAACGGTTCCTATTAGACGCCAGCAGCAGCCTGAGCTGTTTACACACGGCTTGTTGGATCAATGCAGTCCTGCTGTTGAACTGAGATTCCTCTGACTCTGCTGTGGAGCGTCACATGTCTGTTTCTGGCTGGTACATCTGGAACCCTGCAGGCTGTATTTTAGAAGCTGTGTGTGCTGCCGGGGTGGACATATTCATTCTGAAACACCACTCTGCTCATCGTGCTCATAAAAGACGGGAACCTTTTTGACCACAGACAAGGTTTTTTCTGCCATTTGCTGCATGTTTTCACCAATTTTCTGGGAAAAACTGTAAAATCCCTCCAGAATACTCAGAACTCCCCTCCCATGCTCTCATGGGAACATTGCCTGAAGTTCCTGTAGCCCACATACGTCCATGTCCAGCCACTTGGGTTAAGTGCGTGGATGTAGAGAAGGTCACCTTACAAGCTGCAGCCTATTAAAGCAAAAAACTCCTCCAAACCCAATAATGGTAACAAGGTTGTTTCAGTCTATTTCAGATGAGAGGCATTATGGGAGATCTTCAGGCTTTCAGCTAATGGAAGGTTGCTGCTTATCCTTTGGATAAGGACTTTGTTGTCTGACAATAATAGAGCGTTCAACGTTTATAGACAATGTTCTCTTTTATATTTATATACTCAGGGAACATCTGTAGTTAAACTCGAGCCCCTTTTATTGACTAAAATTGAAAAATGCAATCAAACGACCATCAGCTGACAACAGCAGGGCTGCACAACATATAAAATATCATCAACGGATGCTTCTTCTATCTTAAATCATTTGGATACAATGGAGACACAAACTCCATATTTAAAAAAATGCATGTTTTTCATTCCAATATATTTAAGCCTAAACACCTCCATCAGCCTCCTGTTTACCTGGGATAAATAGCTGACCCGTGGCTATTTCAACTCTGTGTTTTAGAGCTAAATTACAAAAGGTGGATATCCATGAATTATTTAGCTAGAAGCAGAGCGGCTAAAGCAAACACATCACCTGATCTACAGCCTCCAGTGAAAAACGCAGAAACACTACAGGCCTCGCCATCATATCTAGCTCATTATTCAGTTGTTTTTGCCTTTTGTCCTTCCAACTGTATTTTATGGTCTGATTAACACACATTAAACAGCAGCGGCCCAGAAACATGCAGCTCAATTATTAAATAAATATCAAACATGAGGTAAATCATGAGTCTAATGGATGCTTTTCATGTCACTCATCTAAAAGAAGCTATGTCAACAGAAACACATTTTAGAATGCAAATGTTGATTTGATTAAAGCTGAAACACTGTTATTCATTTAAGTTTTATTCTTGACAGTTTCACTATCTTCCAGAATAATGCATTCATGTTTCACCAAGATCTTGCATTGATGATGGTAGAGTCTGACCGCTGCACAAAGCCTTCTCCAGCACATCCCAAAGATTCTCAATGGGGTTCAGGTCTGGACTCTGTGGTGGTCAATCCATGTGTGAAAATGATGTCTCTTGCTCCCTGAACCACTCTTTCACTATTTGAGCCCGATGAATCCTGGCATTGTCATCTTGGAATATGGCCGTGCCATCAGGGAAGAACAATTCCATTGATGGAATAACCTGGTCATTCAGTATATTCAGGTAGTCAGCTGACCTCATTCTTAGAGCACATCCTGTTGCTGAACCTAGACCTGACCAACTGCAGCAACCCCAGATCATAGCACTGCCCCCACAGGCTTGTACAGTAGGCACTAGGCATGATGGGTGCATCACTTCATCTGCCTCTCTTCTTAACCTGATGCACCCATCACTCTGGAACAGGGTCCATCTGGACTCATCACACCAGTTTTAATAATGCATTGGACAGTTCTGAACCCAGTTTTAGTCGTTTCTGCCAATGATCTGACCCTTCTCACACATCTTTTCCATGACCACCAGATGTGTCTTTCCACATGGTTGTTTAAGAAATGAGAAGCAACTCATTGCACCAGTTGGGGTTAAATAACGTGTTGCAGCTGAAAGATAATCACAGTAATTATCCAATAGGAGGCTCATATCTATTTGCTTAGTTAAATCCAGGTGGAGACTTTTTTTTGTCCGGACAGTGTATATAAATATATTATAGACTAACTTGTCCATGAGAAAGGTCGCCAAATCTGCATCAGCCTAGGTACGTCCTCAAACGCTCGCACACGCTCTGTGATTGACAGCTGTACGTAAGCAGATGTCTAATGCTACTGGTTAATGCTAAACAGCACTCAGGTCAAATTGCATGGGGCTCTACGGGTCAGGGGACAGAATTAGCAAAAAAAAGAGAGACATATTGCCTGCATTATATCTCAGTACAGGGTAAGACTATCACTTTTATGGATTTCTAAAAATCATACATAATTCCTGAAAGGGGAAACTTCGGAATAGGGCTGGGCGATATGGCCTAAAATCAATATCACAGTATATTGAGGAGTTGACCTCGATAACGATAAATGGACGATAGCTACACATATGCACAAAAACAAAAGTTGTCCACTAGATGGGGCTGTCACGTGTATTATGTTGAGTCACGTTGTCATGTGACTGGAGGTGGAAGAGCTTCTTAAAGAGACATGAACGTCATCAACCTACACACATCTTTTCATTTTTTTATTACTGAATTCATTGACATGGAAAAAATTATCAGTTAGAGTCAGAAATTTCAATAACTATAAAATTTTGATTTATCGCCCAGCCCTACTTCAGATTGTAGCTTTAACGTGCTTTTTAACGTTTAGGGAGAGAGACGATGAAATCACACAACTTACTGTTCTCTGACTCCAAACCCATATGCTGGACTCTTTAGAACAACGTCCTGCTGCGAGAAGCTGCTGTCTTCAGTGCTGCTAGCCTGGTATTGGTCCGTTTTACAAACAGTCCTAAATCATGTCAGCTTTTCGCAGATGCGTGTGCTGCATCCCTCCACTTCCACTCCACTACATTTGTAACCAGAGCAACACCTCATTTCCCAACAAACTGTCTCCTTGGTGAGGTAAACATGCTTAACATTTCCAAGCGGTGCTGAATCATCTCTCATATGGGAAATCAGCACATCAGAAGCAACAGAAATACTTCATGTAAACTCTCAAGATGGTGTTGCGTGGCCTTGTTGTGCCTTCAAGGCTCGTCTCCTGCCTTGGATCTTTGCCAGTGTCACAGTAACGTGTCAGGATGTGTCATCGTCTTATCGAGGCAACACTTTCCAGAGGAAAAATACAAATCCAGGGCTTTTTTTTTTTGCTACGCGATCATCTGAGTGCTGCAGACAAACACTAAAGAGCGCCTGCTTATTTTTAGACAGCCCAGGCGCTGATTGTGTTTTGATTGATTTAATAAGTGTCTTGAAATGTGAAGAAACCTTACCGGGTTGGAGACATCAACCTGGAAAGGTCAGAGGAGATTAGTGGAGTGGGAGGAAAAACTTAACCTTTCCCTGGGTTGACTGACGGAGAGACTGAAGTGGCTTGATTGCAGCCATTGTGTACTCTTGTGTTTGATGATAATTACATATCCTGTTGTTTTCCTGGCTCTATGAATATTTCATGAGCTTTTATCACAGGCTTAGAAAGCCTAGAACAGTTCCACAGACCTACAGCAGAGAATTAGATCAGAAATCTGCTTTTTGCTCTATTTTTTTTTTGTACTTCGCTAAACATAAAATCGATTTTTCCTCAAGTTTAATTATACTTTATGCTGTAATTTACTAATTTGGCCTTAAAGCATCCAGATGGAGCATTAGCATTAGCACCTTTATCATAAACCAGTCCTATACATGTCTACTGCCCTCTGCTGGAGGAGCTACAGTTGGTGAGAGCCAATTTTATTTCTTTGTTACTGTTAAATTGCTATAGAATTACATATTCAAATAAAATTTTAATTGTATTAGTTTAAACACATTGTTTCATGTTTCAGGCGATGAGGGGCTTAATGTCTTTTATGCTTGAAATATGCAGCCTGAGTAAGGATTCTGTTAACTTGGCTTGGCATGAAATATAAAAAAAGAGGCAGACAGCTTCCCTGACATCTCTCTTTTTTGGTCTTTCATCAGAACACAACAAACACAAAAACGACAAGTTGTAGCATGGAAGCAACACGATGCATCTTGATCAGCAGCTGTTGCCGTGACATCCTGGAGCCTCCCTCGTTTGTCTGCCAAGACTCCAGGAACTAAAGTGATAATTGTTGCAGCACCTTGTTCCCCGCAAACCACAACGTGTCAGTTCCTACAGTTAGGTCTGAGAACGGATCAGACTAATTAGTTAATCAGGAAGCTTTAGAGGCCAGCTGTTTATCATGTGCCTCTAGTCTAGAAGCTAATTAGCTAATCAGCACATGTGGTCATTGTGATGCACAGATTTCTTCTGTAAACGTGACGTCACAACAAGCTGCAGCACAATATTTCAGCTTCACTTTGTATTTTTCATCAGGTTGTTTTGTAAAAAAAAAAAAAAAAATTAGTGTAGATTTCACCAACTGATTGCTCGCTGAACAGACACGGTGTTTATGTCCAGCAGCGAATCGTGTCGCCTCCCTCTTTTGTTCATGACATGTTCCATTAGTCGCGTTTCCCCTTTAGGAGTTCTGGGAAAATTCTGGGAGAGGGAAGGTGACGAGGAAAATATGATGGCTCGGTCCTCTCAGCTGTTGTGTCTCTACAACTGTGCAGATTGCAGCACCAGGCCTGTGAGCTCCACTTTTCCAACAGACCGGACCGCCACTCTGAAGTTGCAAATGCAGTATTCTGGCCACAGAGGGCGGTGGGGGTCTGAGTGACATTTCATTAACCCTGTAAAGGGTTATAATAGCAAACCAAAAACAGTCTAAAGGTTCTCTAATCAGCTGCTCTCTGTTGTTTTATTACAGCGCTAACTAGAGATTTGTTGTAATCGCTGCATATAAACACAAAAGCAGCTAAGACCAGCATGCCTCAGCTCTCTTATTGATTGGCGACAGAAGGATCAGGAACTGGAGACACAGCTGGGTGTTGATGAAGGCTCCCCCTATAGACCCGTCTGAATTCAGCTCAACGTTCAAAAGCTTTTTTCTTCTCTGACATCAGATTCACTATGGTGGGTTTTTCTAATGAAATGCTGCTGCGATGCTGCATATAGAGCAGCTGCTGCAAGGCAGTGTGTGTTATGTATATTAAATATTTATTGTAAATAGTTTTAACACTAAAATGGGCTCATTTCTGTGTTTTACTTCCAGGTTTGTAAAGCTAAGGGATGCACATCTCTGTTGTTTTCATAAATGTTCTGAATGACTTGAGCATCGTTTACATTCGTTATCCCTGATCAGAGACGTCTGACTATCAAGACTCGGTACTCTTGCAGGATTTCATGTAGAAAAAAATCAAGTTCAACTGGTCATTAAATTGCAAAATGATACATCTGATGCAGGAACTTTACCATTTAAACTGAAAAGATAATTGTATTGATTGAAAATGTTAATTTAGCACATTTTTTTTATCATTAAATCATCTCATAAAACTTATATCTTGGCTTGCTATTCACTTTAAATCCAGATTTCATATATTTTAACGTTCCCTCAGCCTGTCCAAAGAGATGTTAATTTAAATGAAATAAAGGTAATAACATTTCTTTTTCTTAATCATTTTAAGACATTTAAGCTCATAAACTGAGTTTATTTCAGGTTTTTTAATGTTTTAGGGTTTTCGGAGGGAGCTGGACTTCTCCTGAAGACGGTTCTCCTCACGTTTAATGACGTTAATCCATATTTTATGTTTAACCCTTTAACTTCCACACCATTTTTTATTCATGGGGAGTTTTATATAAAGGCAATATGATGGAAAGGCAATAATAATAATGTTATTGTATAATTTATGCTAATAATGTTAGACCTTATATTGAAGTTTCCTCGTACTTTAAAGATATTTTTAAGTTTGCGTTTTTTGTTCAAATGCATTAATAGCATGTTTTAATTAGATATAGAAACTAAAATGTTCTCCAATAACAACCTTATTCTTTCACCAGAATCGCACAGATTCTGTTTTCTCTTAGCGACAGAGCCCAAACATTCAGATGAAGCTGTTGTTGTTGACAGGAGGGATTGTACAGCCTACAGCCAAAGCGCTGCTCTTATCTGAGACTCTGAATCATCTGGGATCTGATCCAGACTGACAGCAGTGTCAAAAGGCACACAGGCGTCATGTTTACAAGCATGCACTCTCCTCCTGTTGTCATTCCCATAATAAACAAACATAATCAGGATTTTTACAAATTGATCTATTTTCCTGTTAAAAAAGGAGTTTACATTTACACGACGTCCCGCTGACTTGCTTTTACGTGTCCCTAAATTGCAGCTGTTTCCAGATGTTGTCTTTGATTTCAAAAGTAAACACTTAAAAGTCATTTTCAGCAGATAGGGTGGAACCAGTGACTATAACAGAGGATTTAACTGGTCTGTTCCCTCAGGAGGCAAAAGCAGGAGACTCAGAGGGATGTTGTTAGGAACCATAACAAACTTGATAGTAGGACAGAATTGAATTTAAATATATCAGTTAGTTTGATCACTTCTGAGAATCTCTTCAGGAATCAAATGTTCTATGAGCTTGAATGCACTCGTTCTGCATTCTGCAAAAGATACTTAACATATTTAAATTTCAGTCTCAATCAGTGTAATCAAGAGAAACCTCAAACACAGCCTTGTATTTGTTGGGTTGTAAAGGACGTCGGAGCGGATGCTCATTTTATTCTCCACAGACAAATTATTTCATTCTTCAAAAGGTTTTTATCATTTAGAGGATTTAGAATTTACATCAAAGCACTGAAGTGTGGCTGATGATGCTTGTGTGTTTGTCGTTTTAGCCGAATATCTCCTAAACCACTGGATGGACTTTAACCAATCCAATCCAAGATGGCTACCACAACTAATGAGTCGTAAAAATGCCTGTTAGTGAGTTTTACAGACAATGAGCAAAATTTTTTTTAATTTTGGATAAGAATCTGTCCCAACACTTAACCTAAGCACTCACATATCGTGCAAAAAGTTTCTGGTGCTAATTGTTGGAGTTGACCCTGTTTGACCTTTCCAACAAATGTGAAACGTACTACGCTGCAATTAGCCGCCGTTAGAGTGGATGGGTTCCTTTCCACCGGCAGCAAAGTGTAACGTTTTTGACGCGTCCCAGAAGCAAAGAGATGCTATCATTATGTTTCGAGTCTATTTTTTACGCGCTACGCTATGCTACGCTATGCTACGCTTCCAAAACATGTCAAACTTCACAGTTTAGATCAGGCCAGACAGGAAGTCGAACACGAAAGCAGTGTAAAACAACCAGAAACTTTCCAAATAAAAGTCACATGCAGATAAATGTTCTCCGTATGTGCTGCACCGGTGTTGCAATTCTCCCGTGATTTTGTGACTTTGCGGGACCAGCGGCGTGGAACGCTTTCGCTCCTGTTTCATGTCTGAATCACTCCCGGTTGGAAGGGCGCTCGCAGGTAAAATGCTGCTATCACATAACACGCCACTTTCACATCCGGTGGAAAGGAGGCTTTACCAGAATTCCCACAATACCACTGAATGGATTTAAATGAAACGTTCAGAAACTCCTTTACACGTGTACATCTGCAGCTGGTTATGTTATGGAGTTTGTCCAATTAAAGATGGCTGCTATTAATTCATATTAATAAACTGAACTTAGTAATCACAAAAATGAAATCAACCTGGACAATTCAAGATGCATCAGACCTGGTTCACAAGGCAAGAGTTAAAAATGAAAGATTTTCTAAAAATGAGAGGTAAGATTATCTTTACCTTTCCACCGGACACATAAGCATCCGCGATGCGTCCGTGAAGCATAGTACGTTGCAATATGCCGTCGTTATAGTGGATGGGTGTATTTCACCCACCACAAACTGTTTTAAACACAAACAGATGCATCACTAAATTTACACTTCAAGCTTATTTTTTATATGCTACGCTTCCAGAACGCGTCAAGCTCAGTAGTTAAGGTCGGGCCAGAACGGAAGTCAAACACGAAAGCAGAGTAATGTGAAACCTCTGTAGCTGTAGCAAAACAGAAAATAAACCACAAACCTTTTTAGATACACGCTGACATCCTTCATGCGTGATCTAGCAATTCTCCGGTCATGCCGTGACCAGCTGCGTGGAATGCTTTCGATGCCATTTTGCATTTGAAACGCTCCCAGTGGGAAGGGAGGCGCCACTGAATTGGTGGGGAAAATGCAACAATTACGTTACACACCGCTTACGCATCCAGTGGAAAAGCTGGTTTTGAGCCGTTACAGTAATCAGGGGTGACCATAAGACCTTTGAGAGAATCAGGTCTAAAAAAGCACAATTGTCTTGCTGTGTGAATCGAGCCTTAGTCACTAAGAGTCATTCTCTACCAAATACCCCAATTACAGTTAGATTTTTTTGTTTTGTTTTGATTTTTGTTCCATTCCAAAGCTTTTGAAAAAAGATGAGAAAAGAAACCTGCAAGTTCGTGTACGATTCACATAACATCCACTTTTTCCTGTCCAACATAAACAAAGGTGTATTGTACAGGTATGCTTCCCTGTAAAGGCATGTTTGTGGCATGCCACCGACCACGAGGCAGCAGAACTGCTGCAGTCTGATGCTTCTGCTGGTGCTGATGTGATAAAGGAGAGGTGCGCTGCAGAAGGTATCGGGGATTTGAGCTGAGAAGGAGCAGAGGTGATAGACAGGGACGCATCAGCCCCGTGGGTGCTGTACTCTGAGCTCCTCAGAGATATGAGGCAGTAAACTCTAAGCCGCCTGCAGCTGTGTCATACATATTATTGGGTTAGCTGAGGAAACCCGAGCTTAATCCTCTTCAGCTCTGCAAGGCAAAGCAGGGAATCAGGGCACAGTCATTATCTCAACAGTGTTTATAGATTTTATTCAAGTAAATCCGTAACTTTTCGAGCAGGCACATAATGGCACATGATAAGCCGAGGTTTGATTTTTTTTTTAGGGTGTTTCACTTTCCGATTACAGGCTTGTAAACACCGCGCCGGTAACGGAGGAAAATCAACCTCGTATAGAATCTGTTGTTGTGGTAAATTTCACTTTAGTATAAAAATGGTTTTGTTGTTTTGTGACTTATTTATGAGAATGGGTTGAACTGGGTCAGGTGGCTTTAAGCCCAGAAACATACAGACAAACTGAGTAAAATGCTTTGATAAATGAAGCCTTTTAAAAGAGATTGGAGCAAATGAGGACATCTGAGTTTTCTTGCTCCTTTAACTGAGCATGTGTGTAAAACTCCAGTTATTAAGGGTAAAGGGGGAATTTAAAAGACCTGATCAGAATATTCTTCTGTTTGTATTACGGCACTTTGACTTTGTCGCCACCTAGTGTCCTGGCATGGGGGTGACCGTGTTTTTGCTAGCTTCTCTGTCGTTCATCTTCTTAAAGGCTGTATGAAATCGTGTTCCAAGCTTTATGATGTTCTACAAAAGTGACGTTATTTGACCCAGTTAGGGTTAGCATCAAACTGGGCAAAGTTTCAAAAATGTCTGGAAATGTTTCCGAGGCGTTTTGCAACCATGTTAATTTTGAGTCAATTCTGGGCCCTCATTCATCGACCGTACTCACGCACGGATCTGTGCATATTTCATGCGTATAGGAACAGTTTTATCCATTGCGTGGTATTCACCATCTTGTACTTGTGTGTAAATGTTCCTAGATATAAGAACAGCTCTGACCATGCGTATGAACAGAATATAGTGTTAGAACAGGGGAACCGCAATACTGAAGGTCTCAGTCATCCACGCGTGGTCCTCATCCAAAATATGTTTACCCAATAAGTAACAATGTCTGTGGAGAAACAGCTTCATCACATAACTGGTGTTAGAACCTATAAAAGACACCTGTGACTGACAAGACTCTAACATTGTAGCATGGCTGAGTTTGTGCTATTGGAGGAGTTGGTAGAGTGTGCACTCTGGAGGAAACGGACTTCCGTGAGCACACTGATCTGATGCTGAGAACAGAGGCTCCTGAGCAGATTCCTCTTCCTGAAGGAGATCCTTCTGGAGCTATGCTGTGGCATTCTTTCTTTTACTGGTTACCTGAGCTGAGAGAACTTCAACTTCGGCAACCAGTGCCTCAATCTTGCTGTCACTGATTTTGTTTTTGTATTTTTGAGAGGAACTCAGGGATTTCCCTCATGAGCTTGGGTCGTGGTGTGACCAAATATGGTTTATTGAGGGTGTATCTGAATGTAAATGACTGTGAAAGGACACTAGGAGGTTGATTGCAGAGGAACATGCGTACGAGTGGCCCCATCTGTTTTATAAATCAGGATTTTGGCCGAACATTCTAAATTTCATTCATAGGATGGAGTATAGGACAGTTTCTACGAGTGTTTGATAAATGAGGGCAAAAAGGCAGGAATTCAGTAGCCGTTGGTGACCTATGACACTAATTTGTGACTGACGAGAAAAAAAATTACATTGATCTGCAATTATGAGCTTCTGAATAAAAAAATAAACACCAAATTTTGTGTGTGTGTGTGTGTGTGTGTGTGTGTGTGTGTGTGTGTGTGTGTGTGTGTGTGTGTGTGTGTGTGTGTGTGAGTGAGTGAGTGAGTGAGTGAGTGAGCATGAAAAAATAAGGAAATTAAACCGTGCTGCCTGTAGATAAGCCAGTAGAGGGCAGTAGACATGTATAGTACCCAATATGGCTGATTTCTGATGAAGGTATTTAAGCTTGGTTTATGCTTGATGCATCACTGAGGTCTGCATGGCTCCATGCGGCCAAATGACGTAATTTCAGCAACGACACCCCTCCGCACGGCCCAAAGTTTCTGCATTGTGCACCTAGGAAATTTTCTAACTATGCAGAAAAACATGGCGGACTGGCAAGAGCTACTGGCAGATGTTTGTAAGTACAGACATCTTTATGATTCAGCCCATAAAGATCACCGTGATCAAAATATTGTTAATAATTCTTGGAGAAAAAATTGCTGTCACAGTCAGAAAAGACGAGGAAGCAGTGAAAAAATGTTGTAAATAGTGATTTCTACTTCTACTATGGTGTAGTGTTGTATGCATGCTGCCCTATGCCGCCCCCTACAGTCTGGGAGGATATTGTCTCACAGCAGCGACAAGCCGCAGAAGGTATAAACGCTGCAAAAGTTGACTTGGCCTGATTCTGAGCGTCTCATTTCTGCGCAGCATGTACATGCGTTTAGCATAACCTAAGCTTAATCCTGATACTCCGTTTGGATACTTTAAGGTCTTTTTGTCCTTTTGTTGGTGTTTCACCCACGTGAACTCCATCTTCCTTAATACAACCTTACAGTTTAGGCTTCAGTACGAGGTGTCACTCAAAGCTGCACAACAACTTGGGGGATGGATGGGTTGATCAAAGCTTTAGCGTCTGATCTGAACTTCCTTTGGTACTTGACACAGATACAGCTGCTAATGACTGAATGAAGTCGTAGCTCCAACGTCGATGATTACAAAGGGAGAACATATAAAAGAGAGGGAACTGACGTATCAAAACACTGACAGTTGACTCTGAACAAAAGCCCCCGTCCTCGTCCCATTTAAAGGTGGCCCTTCAGCCTGAACAAACTGGTGCCCTTTGAGTGTTTGAGTTCACGTGTTGCATTTCAGCGGATGTGAGCGTTCACCCACAGCTTGGATGTCATAATGTGGTCCAGCTTTAGCTCGCTGCTTTAGGGCTTAAATGTCATTCAGTGTTGTGCTGGAAGGACATTTCAGTCATTTTAAATGCATTTAATCCTCCTTTTTTCCATTATTCCTAAAACACAAAAAGATATTTTGCTGAGAGAAAAACACATTTTCACTCCTTTTTTTACATCTCAGCCTTCTTTCATGTCACAAATAAGTATTTCTGTGACTGAGCGAGGTCTTATTTTGGGTAAAACTGCTTTAAATGCACAAGACGATGAAATCAGCCTGAACTGTGACTCTGAGCAGCTGCTTTCTATTTCTGTATGAATTGTTTGTTTCAGCTCCTGCAATTGAAGTTTCCTAAGCTTGTTGGAGTTGTGCATAAATCCAGGTGGTGCAGAGAGTTTACTTTATTACTCGAATCGCAGAACAAGTGCGGAGGGCAGCGAGCCTCCTGTGCTGCACAAAAGGAAGCGTGTGCTGTCAAACTGTCAAAACTCTTACCTGAGAGCCTGTGCTCGGCCTGCCGTGTAAGGGCTTTCTGCTTTTCTACCTGCAGCGTTAGAGCTGTTGTGTATGAGTGACTACAGGTCTCATGCTCATGTTTGTGTTTTATTTTATGCATCTGCTGTTGAGTATACTGAACGTGTCCCTTTCTTCTCTCAACTAACCTCGTCCTCTGATCCATTTCATTGAAATCTGTGCGTCCGCCGCAGGAGCTGAGAGGAAAAATAAGCACTTCTTTATGAAGGCATGGGCGAATGCTGTGGTTTGCTGCTGCAGAGATTATAATGTTTTTGCCTCTGTGCGTGTGTGTGTGTGTGTGTGTGTGTGTGTGTGTGTGTGTGTGTGTGTGTGTGTGTGTGTGTGTGTGTGTGTGTGTGTGTGTGTGTGTGTGTGTGTGTGTGTTTAAATAATCACACTGAAATTTCATCAAAACTCCCAGAAAGGAATCATGTGATTTACTTTAGGAGTCCACTAGAGCAGGGATCCTTCGTGTACTCAAGTACTTGTAAAAGTACTCCAATACTACAGAACCGATACCAGTTTACGTAGCATGATGCTCAACCCTCACTTGTCTTGCAGCAGGAGACAGCAACAGCTAACTCTGCAGCTAATTCCAGAGGAGATGAAGTCTTAAGTAGCAGAACCTGTATTCATGAGTCGTCACTGTCTTTGGTTTGAGTAAAAACGACGTGACGAATCCATTAATCACAGCTGATGAACGCCCCAAAGCAATAACACATTTCCTCAGCTGCATTTTCCAACAGCTACCACAGAAACAAAGCATCTGTTTGACGGCTGCTTGTTCCATGAAAGCAGCGCCTAACGCATGTATGGAAAGCTGTCATATCATAAAATCTTTGAACCGTCCAGCGACATGTCATTTGTGTGTTTATTGGTTCATCTAAGAGCCGTTTTCCCACAGCAGGACTCACCTAGCTGACTTATTAGAATTAGTAGGAGGTGTTATTCAGCTCTGCTTTATGTTTTTGCATTAAACCCAAACCAGGTTAACTAAAAACAACAACAGTAACATTTAGACACATGTCCTGTACGACACAGATGATAGATAGATAGATAGATAGATAGATAGATAGATAGATAGATAGATAGATAGATAGATAGATAGATAGATAGATAGATAGATAGATAGATAGATAGATAGATAGATAGATAGATAGATAGACAGACAGACAGACAGACAGACAGACAGACAGACAGACAGACAGACAGACAGAGCTTTTGAAAACCTTGCTGTGCTCTGCGTTTCGTGTTTAAGGGTGAGAATCTAAAAATTCTCTAGAAAGTGTCGTTTTCTCTCTGCAGCTGAAGTGATGTGGTTCTTTTTGGACTCCTTGATTATTAGGATTTGGCTCCTAATCGCCGGGACGGCGGCGGCTGTGCCCTTCACCACGAGAAGCTGCTCTGTTATGCACATTTTAAAAGGAGGGAAATCAATTGAATGGAACTCCTAGCGAGCCTGGCTTTTGTCTCGATTCCATTCAAGCCTGCAAAGAAATGCTTGATTTTCACACCTCTATATTACTCCAATTTATAAAGCCAAAGAAGGGATAAAGGCGAGTGTAGGGATTATGTGTGGCTTTTTAACTTGCTTTGCAAAACATGAATAAAAACAGAATGCAATGAAATTGAAAGGCGGACATAATCCTTGCCTTTCTTCTGCAGGTCATTTGAACCCATTTCTCATTGAACAATCTTTAAATTATTACTTTTGAACTCAAGTGTGTAAAACAAAGCATAAAATGTGAGTCAGATCAGAGAAAACTGACACTGATGAACCGATTCTGGTGGTGGCTGACTAAACGTCTAAAGGGAAGATTTTATTATTGTTAGCATGTAGCAATTAGCAAGGGTGAAAGCAAGATTTTTAAATTTTAAAGTCATGTGCAGATTTCCAGTTGCTTATAGTAAAAAATGTAGTCATTTCCTGTGAAACCCCTGTAGCCGAGGTAAACAGAACAGAAAAGAAACCACATTTTTGGATACATGCAGCCATCTTTCTCCTTGTTTGTTATTGTGTGAAATCACGCGTGGTGTTGCAAGTCTCTCGTGATTTCGTTTCCTCGAGGGACCAGCTGGGTGGGACACTTTTGCTCCCGTTTTACGGTTGGCAGTTGGAAGCGAGCTCGCGGGTAAAACGCCTCTGTCACGTTACACGCCGCTCACATGAGGAAGGGAGGGGCTTATTGAAGGTGCTGAATGACCGTGAAGGAGAAGAATAAAGAACGACAAATCAGACGGGGACCAAACTAAATCAGTCAGGAAAGAAAAGATCCTAAACAACTAACGGAGAATGAACCATGAGCTAAAGAGATTTTACAGAGCATACACCGAGCTACAAAATCAAACACCAAACCCAACATCACGATGCAAATTCTCTAATTATGACGTTTTGTTTAATTAAAACATTCCTGCAGTATCCTAAAAATCTCCCAATGAACTTTGTGTCCATTCATATTAGTTATCAGCTCATCAGCCCAGTCAGAACGAACCTGTTCCTCCAAACGGAGGAGTTCAAGTCTGTTTCACTCCACAGATGTAACACAAAACCCTTGAAAATGGATTTTTAGTATTGAGCAGATGGAAGGGAAAAAATACTCCTCTAAAAAATCCATCTTGAAGGATTTTGTCTAACCAGAGGTCCCTGCGCTAAACGAGCCATCTAAAAGTTTAAACAGAGCTCCTGAAGGCTGGATGGCGACTGAAATGAACCTCTAGGATCACCAATAATTCTCCAGTTTAGCCTAATGTCTGGCTTCACCCTCTAATGGGAAATTCATGTGACTGATTGTCTCTCTGGTGGCTGTAATTACCGAATGTCTTCACACCAGCGAGGGACAGACTTTGTCTCAATTAGCTTTCAGCTTCACTTCCTCTCTTCTCAGCACCTCGGCGCTAACGACTGGATGTTTGAACCTGCGGTACACAGCCACACTATCAGTTCCATCACTGCCGTGACTTTGGAGATTAGTTGCCAAGCCGTGGAGGAGGAGCTTTTGAAGTGGAGCAGATTCTTTGAAATTTGTGATGCAAGGTTGATGGTTTTTTTTTTACCTTGTGAAAGGTTTTTAAAAAGTTCCTGCGAGCTTTGAACATTGAGGCAACGTGCAGAAGGAGCAGTCAGAGGCATGAGCATGGCATCATGGAGATTTGTATCATCAAAGTCCAACTGAAAGCTGCTTGTGACTTTGGTTTCCTGCATATCTCTTCTGAAATGTCCGTTTTATTTTTGATGATTAATATCTGTTTCAGAGAAAATCACAAGTCTGTGTATCAGCCCGTTCCATTGGTGTTTATTTCAAAGTGCAAATATTGGGGAAACAAATGAACTATGTTGCAAAATCCAAACATAATAAATCAACTGGCTAGCCTGCTTGCAGGATTCTATTCCTGCCAGAGTTTTAAGCTAAGCTACGCTGTGGTAAAATCAACTGTCTTTATAGGAAAAACAAAAACATCACAACACGTTAAAGCAACCTTTTTCTTATTGTTGTGTTGTCCTCTTTGTTGTTTTGGTAGATTTGTTTTTTTTTTTTTGTTGAACTGTTTAGTGTTTTGTACCTGAGGGCCACCATCTAAATGCTAATTCCTCTTTAATATTTATTCTTCCCGTTAGGAGAGATGACTGACCAGAATACATTTAGCATATCATTTTCTGTTGGTGAACTGATTCCAAATAAAAACCCAACTGACATTGGAAATGATCGTTTGGGACAGCCCGTCTACAGGAAGTCAGGTTGTTGTAAACCGCGTTTCTCTGGTAACTCACGTGAAAATCAGATGATTGATCGGGAGCTCGTGCTGTGAACGTTTGTTTGGACCGGCTGTACTTTGGACAACAGAACGATGTGTCTTGTTGAATCTCAGATGCGACAACCTGCTACAAAACCAGCAGAGACCAAATAGATGAGCATCAAATAGTTTCAGCTCTGAGTGGCACTACAGGCGTGGGCAGATGGTGGACTGGCTGCAGCACCAGAGAGAGGCAAAGCTCAAGCGTGGTGGAGAACAGATGACTATGATTATAGGGGTATGAGTTTCTGCTCTGTGGCTAAAAACTGGTTTGATACGACGTGTTATAATACAACACAATACGGTACGACAGGATATATTGCATGATACAACACAATACAATACAGTGCAATACTACACAATATGATAAGGTACAATACAACACAAATTCAATTAAAAAATAAAATGAATTTAACAATTAATGTAACTCATATTCTTTCAAGCAATAATCATAATAGCAATAAAATAATATTAACAATAATAATCTGATTACTTAGTATGAGTTGTTATAGATGCTGTGGGCAGGAAGGACCTCCAGTAGTCTGTATTACAGCAGGTCACTGACTGAACATGTTCTGTTGTTGCAAACCTGTTTCATGCTCAGGGTTGTCCGTAATGTTTTTATTTATTTAATGAAGAATCCTTCTTTGCACCAGCATCTCCAGTGGTTCCACAGTAGTCCCCAGAACAGAAGCAGCCTTTTGATCAGGTTGTTGAGCCTTTTAGGGCCCTGGCTCTGATGCTGCTACCCCAGCAGGTGGTGGCCCAAGAAATGATTCTCTCCACAACAGACTTAGAAGATTTGCAGCATCTTGCTGCAAACCTCGAAGGACCTAAGCTTCCTCAGAGGCAGTCTACTTTGTCTTCACTCCAGTCCAGTCTGTTGTCCAAGTGGACACCAAGGTATTTATATTTTTTAACCACATCCACTTCATCTCCCATGATGCAAATAGAGTTTGACCCATTCTTGTTTCTTCTGATATTTACAATAATCTCCAACATAGTATGATATGGTACAATGCAACATGACACAGTTATATTACGATACTATACGATGTGATACCAGTGCACCACCATGCAACGAAACATGAGTTAACGTTTTTATCTTTAGTTGATTCATAGAATCAGGGTGAAGAACTCTTGCTTTTTGTACCAGCGCTGCTGCACTTCCGCTCCTCAACAGCTGGTGTCACTAATGAGAAAAACAGTGCTGCTAAACAACAGCAGAAGAAGAGTTTTATATTGAAATAAGTGTTGATGCTGAGGAATGCGTGAGGATTTACTTTTGTCTCAACTGAGCAATAATAAAATTGCTATTGCCTGTTTTCCTCTACTTCAAACAAAAAATAAGGACAAAAACATTAAAATGACTCAGATCATTTTATTTTCTTCATAGTAAATCTCTAAACAAACACATTTAATGGTGTTTCCATTTTTCTGAGCAAGTCTTTGAAGTCCAAGCAGTGATTGTTATCCTTTTTACAATTTCGGCTCCTGAGCTCAAGGAAATGGGAAAGTGTCCTTCTGCAAACTGCTAAATGTAGGAAGGCAGCAAGATCCGTCCAATGCACCCTTAACTAACAAATCCTAAACATGCACACTAATGCTAACAGGTACTGGCGTAAAATAATCCCTCACACACACGGTTATGGACTCATGTCCATTTTAGGATGATCTTCAAGACAAAAGTGTACATTTATAAATAAAGCAGGTCTGTGTTGCATCATGGGAGAGAAATAATCCGTGTTTTGCTGCCTGATTCTTTTCTGATCAATCAAACTGGATTAAAAACCAATCTGATTCCACCACTGAATGTGCTTGACCAGCTTACTCCCAGGACTGTGCAGCTGCATATTTCCAGCTTTTCATCCTTTTCTTTTTGAAGTGTTCATCGTCTGTCACAAACAACAGACCTCCACTTATCAGCCAAGGCTTGTTATGCTGCAGCAAAAATGCCTTTCTCCCAGCTACTATTACCCAGCTCCCAGGTGCAGGTAAATGAGAGCCAGCAGAGAAATGACTCCATTTGCATGTTAGCTAATTGTGTCATTGCTCCAGGCTCCCTAATAGTCAATGAATTTTCTGAGAACAGAGTTCAGAGGGAATAAAAATGGCTGGGGCTTCAAAGCATGTAGCAACTATTTGTTGGGAAATGAGATTTGCCGCAGGTAAAAGGAAAAAGGCCCTGCTGTGAAAGGCTGTGCTATTGAAGTTGGGAAAGATGTATGAGGCAAACATGGCATGGTCCTTTTCCAAGACCACAGGCACCCAAGTAAAAACGAGTTATTAAACGTATAAATAATACCGAGCATTTAGTAAGTACAGCTTTAGTTTTTTATGTAACGATCTTTGATAGATCAGCTGGACTCGCGTGGCTATTGGTGGTGCTTGACACCATCTAACACCAATAAATATCACCAAACATTTAAAAAAGGGACTTGCAGGATAAGTGAAAGTGTGGTGTTCATCAATGATGATGGTTGAAGAGGTGGAATGAGAGGGTTTGACTTCTCTGCAGTGCTGAATGTGTTGCTGTGGTCGGTTGTTAGTTCATTTGGAAGGTAACGCTCAGTTTACTGGTCCTTCTTTGCTCCGACTCATCCCAGTGGTTGTGAGGTTTGAATCTTGACTGGAAAAATAGATCCTGGATCCAAGTAGCTGAAATGAGCCTTCATTGGTTGGCTGGACTCACCCTCAGAGAGACGATGAGGATCTATGTCAACAGGGAGGAACTCAGAGTAGAACTGCTTCTCCAGTTCAAAACAGAGTCAGCTGAAGTAGTTTGGGCATTTGATAAAGATGCCTCCTGGTTACCTCCTTGGTTTCTAAGCATGTTCAACCGGGACAAAGAACCTGAGCAGATGCAAAACTTGTTGGATGAATTATATATTCTGCCTGGCCTGGATCGCTGCTGCCTCTTGGCCCCAGTCTTGGGTCTAGTGAAGGAAAGGATTAAATAGATGGACTTTTGCAACAGATTGATAGAAAACGGGTCTTTAGCATAGGGGTGTCAAATTATCGCATTAATTGAGATTAATTAATTACAGCCACATTTAATGCACTATGTTTTTTATTGCATTAATCTCATTTTTAATCTAACTTTACTGGGACTTTTCTAGCCTACCTGTTGAGATTTTTTATTTAATTCTTTTTTTATGTAATTATATTTATATTTAACTATCGTGCCATGTGGTACATGTCAGAAGTGAGAGAGTGAGTGCTTAATGCTTTTTCAGCATTTTATTTTGTGATCAACTGTCAGTTTTGATATGCTAACATACAGCACTGTAATTAACAGGTCTATTTTAATTTCAGATAAATGTTTTAGTAACAAGTTCTGTGATCAATGTTTGCATTGCTCAAAAAAGCATTTTGTTGTATATTAATCTTTTAGTCTGCCACAATAATGTAATGAATTTAAATAAAAAGACATCAAAATGAGGGCTTTTCTCAGCCATTAGTAGGTGAGATTAAAAAAGAGATTAATTAGAGTAATTAATTACAGGTCATAATTAATTAATCTAAAGAAATAATCTCATGACAGCACTAATTTAGCATTCATTGGAATCACAAAGGGAGTTTGTAGTGGTTTATTATCTTGGTCCAGGGTACTGCATACCCATGACATGGGACCAATGTCAAGCAGGACTGGCCATGCTGAACTCACGTCTTGGCTAAGATCTCATCTCATGGTGATGTTGTGCTAGCAGAGAAACATTTCTAGCATGTAGCTGCATCCCGACATCTTTTCTGAAAGAACTGTTCCACGCTGGGGCCCAGGATATGATGCAATCATGGTATAGGTGGTAGGGTTGTCATGGGAACAAGCTGCAAACATATAAAGTGGTGCTTGCTGAGGGATAAAGAATAGAAAATAGTGGGAAAACCCTATCTTCTGGGCACTAAGAGTCTGGTAGAGTCATGATTGTCTTTCTACCGAAGAACGTTTTCCAAATTTGTTGCAATCCAGGCACATTTAGGTTGGGAGGGTGTAGTTGTTGTCCTATGTGAAAGAGACCTATGGTGTGTTATAGCCAACATTAGGAACAGTAAAAGACTCAGAACCAGTGAGTGTGAAACACTTTGCTTCTTAGTCCATCTACTTTTAAATGGTATTTTCACGGTTCTGATTGGTAGCATGGCATCAGTGCAGTCTGCATGAGTCTATCCACGGCTAAACATTAGGTGGTGAGCATCTATGCAACCACAGCTCAGAAAAAAGCACCTCTTTAATGATTTGTGAAAGGTGTGAATAGTTTCCCATTGGGCACAGTTTATTTCACATTTACTGCACATCAAAACACCTCCAGCTGGCAAAAAAATTAGAGCTGTTGCTCCTTTTTATAGTCCCTCTTTGGTGAGACATTTTCAAATTTTGAATTTAATTCCAGCCCAGCAGTGTGTACTTTCACTCATAAAGCCAAAGGGCAGAAAGTGATTGAAAATGGGGAGAAAATGAGTTTTATGTCTTTCTGACTGGGAGACTAGAGTCATTTTTCAGAAAATGGCCAGTTGAATCTTGTAACGTCTCAATCGACAGTTAATTCATTTGTGAGCTCTCTTTTGTTCATGATAAATTAAATTTAACTCACTATTCTTTTAGGTAAATTGGGTGAAATGTTATCTTTGTGTGGCCGAGACGTTTGAGCGACACCGAATCCACCAAAGTGCACAAATAACTGCTGCAGCACTTGGATGCTATAATACGAATGGAGACATCGATTCACAAAAAGGAGGAATCTTTTTCACAGTTGCTCTCATTGCTTTTGCTTGCAGAGACACACACAGGCGAGATATTAATGGACAGAAGCTACGAGGCAATTATTTCAGCTCTGCAGAACATGGCAGCAACAGCAAAGGAAAAGGTGTATCGGGTTACCCTTCAGCGTTCTGATTCAGTAAGCAGCAGTCTGTCAAGCTGCCTTGGCAACAATCTGAGTGCAGCGGCTGAGACAAAAAACAGTACCATGGTGGAGTGGTGGGAAATTACAAAAGGAATCAATCCAATGAGTTTTCTCCTATGGAAAAACGACTAAGCAGGTGACCAAACAACAACCTTTTAAGGGTCTTTCTTCAGAGGCACAATCCAGTAAATGATAGAGAAATAAAGGTCTTCCATATCAGGTATGGTTGGTCCAATCTTAAACATTATGCATGACCTCACCCAGTATGGAAGGACCTTCCAGCTCATGGGACTATGTGTTGTGGATGACTTTCAGCCACTGCTATATGCAACTATGCCTCAGTCTGTTTTACAGATATAAGCTCCTACCAGTTGTTTGATACATTAGGTCATTTTAAATGAGGCTAAAAGTTACGGATTTACATAAAATGATTATGTTCATTAATATGCATCTATATTCCTGCGTTCCACTGAGAAGCATAAAGATTTTGCTCTGCAGGTTGGTAGTGATGGCCAAATGAAGTCTCATTAAGCAAGAATGCTTTCCCAGTCATTGCTTCACTAAAAGGTTCACTACGCTAAGCGTCATTTACTGAACCTTATAGCGACATCTGCTGGTGAACGTGGCGGTCCCTTTATTAATGTTAATTAGTGCATTATTAAGCATTACTAAACCATTAAATGAAGTGTTAACAACTGCTTTTATGCATTACATAGCGTTAATAAACATATTATTTAATGCATTATTAAGCCATTAACTATTGTTTATTACTGAACCTTAGTTAATGCAGTAATAAGCATTAGTCATTGGCTTGATGCAATCTGGTGGGTTTTTTTGTTTTTTGTTTTACTTTATGAAGACTTGTTGTGATTTGGCGCTATAGAAATAAACTGAATTAAATTAAATTAAATTAACAAGGACACTGATCAATGAAGACTTGCCCAGCTGCAGTTGCAGTGAGGGTTTTGCTGTTCCCTCACTCACGGCTGATGTGAATCACGCTGACTCTGCTGGCCAGGTCTGACCAGGTCTTTGCAAAAGTGATCGGCCCAACTTTCTTTGAAACTAAATAATCGTAGGCCTCCAGACTTTTGAAAGCCTTTCATTGTTTATGGGTCCAGGTCCAGGGCTTTCTAAGTCAGATTAGTAGCCAACACACCGGTGAATCGGACCAATGTTTTTCCTCATCCCAGATCTCATGCAGGCTTTGAAAAACTTTAAATTTGTCGTCAAAACAGATTTTAAGCTTCTGTCTAAACTTCCTCCTGCCTTCGATGGCTCGTGGCCAGACTATTTTCATACAGCTTGCCAGGCTAGGTCGCTTCCACATTTAGGCAATTTTAATGCAAAGATGTTGCGTAAAGACTCCCAGCCACTCCCACAACTAGTTCAGTATCTGTAAACAGAGTTATATCTAGGGCTGCACTTAGGTGGTGCGTAGTAATTATGGCAGATAAAGTGGGAGAGGATTACAGATTTAAATGAATGTTTATAAAGATTTGGAGCTACAAAAATCAACAGCTTATGGCGGTTGTATTGTTAGACTTTTGTCTTTTTTTTTCATTGTGTTGTTTTTCAGAAATCATAAGAAAATCGTCGTAAACCAGCTTGTACCGCCGTAAAGCGGCTGTAGCTCCTAGAGGATAAGTAATAGAAAAGCTCACTCTCCGTTAGCTTCTGTTTAGTGCCGTCACGGTTTTTGGGTAGCAGGACATACGCTGAGGAAGACACCTGAAGGCTAAACCATCTCATTTCACAGCTGCTCACCTCCGGTCCTCACGATCAAAGAAGGACCAGGCCTACATCGACGAGGTAGGCCAGATCCTTCAAAAGATGCAGCCCCTGAATTTGGACACAGCCCTGGAGTTAATCAGTCCAGGATCTAAAGTTGTGCTCAGAGGATCATGAGATAATTGCTAATGAACATGCGACAACATTAATCACTTCACTTCAAAACACCAGTGCCATCAAACATATCACTTCTGCGTGTTTTTCACCTGAAATCCAAAACATGCCAAGCTTTTATTTTGTTAAGCCAGAACTGCAACATAGCCCAACCTGTAAAGACACATCGTGACAGCTTTTCATACATGAACACAGACATAAAAGTGAAAATGAGGACTCGTCTCTCTTCTGCTCTTTACTGACAAAATGTGGCTGTAAAAGCTGCAATCATTTTCAGAGAGGGTGACTCTCAGCTGTAAGATCCTCGTGTTTTCCCGCTGAAAGCAGTCTGCAAGCTGCAGCTTCTTTTAAATGAAGCTCTTATTTCAGATAACTTATGTCAAGGCCTCTAAAATAATTCCTTTTGCATGAATTCACCGTGTCTACCTTGTGCAGCTTCTCTCCTAATGATGGTTGTAAATTTGCTAAAATGCAAGGTCAGATCGGAACCGCTGATGGAGTAAATGACTGTTTTCCTCCTAAGAAAACAAGATGGAAGAGAAGGTGAAATATTCCAGTAAGAAGCTGTAAAATAGCTCCGTGACCAGTTCCCTCTGCTGATTTATCTGACAACAGGAGCAATCTAACGCTTCTTTGCTGATTTGTCATGTTCCCTGTGACCTGTTCACAAACATAAATATGGGCTTTGTGTCAGGCTGCTGGTTCTAACAGCTGCTGGATGCTGGGAGTGCATGCATGTCTGCAACACATTCATTTTCTACGTCAGCTCCTGATAAACATCAAGGCCACTTAATGGACTGAGTGCAGCAGTGAATCCCCACCACACACACACACACACACTGAAGCAGCACTTTAACCATGAAGGCATTTTGTTTTAGTTCATCCACCTGCTCCAAAGGCCTTCTTTTTCATGCATGTAGGTGGAACATTAATGACAGAGTGAATTTGGAGGGTAAAATCTGGAGAAAACCCATGTATGTATGGGAAAAATATGTTAACTCCATACAGAAAGGCTGTACACAGGATTTGAACCTGCAACCTTTTTGGTGCCAACTTTGCCACCATGCAGCCTTCTCGCAGACGGGGACAAACACATATTTATATTCATGAGAAAAAACATGGTTAAACAGCGCAAATGGTAGCAGAAGAGTTGTTTGCTGACAGGTGCTGTATTAGCCTCTCAACTGTACCACCCTGCCCGCCTCATACATTCAAAAAAGTTCGCAAGAAAAAATGTCCTCTCAGAGTTACGGTGGTGTCTGGAAGCAGCAAAAACCACTCATGTCGTTTTTGTGTCAGAAAGAGAGACGTCTTTGGGAAGGGTTTGCAACAAATCGATGCACTCTAATGAAACTGCAGTGAGAAAAATACAAGAAACTTGCATTTGAAGTTTGTTTGCAGTAAAGTTTTGCATCATTCATTGGCGTGAACCCAACTCAGTCTCTGATTAGTTACCAACCGTTGTGAGTTTTACAGGAACTACAGCAAATTTGATCAGTTTTCAAAATAAAACATTCCCCAATCATATGTTGCATGAATGAAAGGATAACATTTACCAAAAATAAATGACAAGTAACGTAAATGATATATTTTCCTCATAAGTGTTTTACTTTGAAAGTCAAACAAAAAATAAAACAAAAACCTGTCAGGAGGAAAACTGATTATTCACTTAATATTATTTGTTTTTCTTTGCAACTGAATGAAGTTTGTCTGCTGCTGTTTTATCAGTGAGCAGGAGAATATTTAGCATAATCTCACTCCAGCATAAAGAGCGCCTCCTCTGTAAATCTCACGCCACGTTTGCTTTCTCCTTCTAATCTCAAACTCTTGTTCAGAGGAAACCTCCCAACAGATTACTGTTCTCACTGCAAATACATGCTAAATAATTTGTTCAACAAACTTACATGAATATAGCTTTTCAAAATAAAAGTGTAATTGTTGAGCGATTAGGCAGCAAAAGCTCAGCTTGAGTTGTAGAAATCAAACAGCTGTTTTCTAAAAGAGAAAAATGCAGCATAAAGGAAGAAGAGAAAGAAAATGTGTGGTTGCATGCGTGTGTTTGCACATGATATTCCAGCGACATCGGCGTTACCTTGGTAACTAATCCTATTTACTGAGGATTGGATCCATTATTCAGCCTCTTCGTCTCAAAGCTGAGTAGTTGTTATCACCCAGTGTCAGGGACACTGACTCAGAGCAGGTAAACACTGAAAATTCACTATTTTCCTCACAACACCTCACAATAATTAATTCACTCTGTTTAATCCATTTGGTTACTTAAACTGTGATGAAAACCTGGATTTGCACAGCTGTAAAGCCACAAAGTTATTTGCTTCCATTAAAACAGGAAATCAAAGATAAACCAATGTGTTTGCAGCTAAAGTGAGTGTGCATCCTTTCCTTAAAATGGCCACTTTCGAGATATAAAGTCAAAAAGCAGGAGAAAAAATTGCACAAGAATCCAACAAAAGCTGAAGCTGACTTGTCTGGGATTTGCATGGATATAACACAAAGCACAAGTGATGCAACACTACGGGTTCCCAGCAGCCTTCCAGTGGGAGCAGTTCTACCATGCTATTCTGGCTGGCCTTTGTGTGTCACTTTATGTTGTGCTTCGGATAATAAAGTGGATTTGTTAATTATATAAACTTCTGTCAGCATAAAGAAAACATCTGCTTGGAACAAGATTCATCGCTAAATCGATCACTTTTTATACCGTTTTTATTTATTATTAGTCAGTTTTTTAACAAGTACATTTATGGCTTCAGTTTTTAAGTTTAAGACATCCATCCATCCATCCATCCATCCATCCATCCATCCATCCATCCATCCATTCATCCATCCATCCATCCATCCATGCATCCATCCATGCATCCATCCATTCTCTTCCGCTTATCCGGAGTCGGGTCGTGGGGCAGCAGCCTAAGGAGAGGCCCAGACTTCCCTCTCCCCAGCTACTTGGGCCAGCTCCTCCGGGGTGAATCCTAAGGCGTTCCCTGGCCAGCCAAGAGACATAGTTCCTCCAGTGTTTCCTGGGTCTTCCTTTGGTTGGACGTGCCCAGAAAACCTCACCAGGGTCCAGGAGGCATCCTAACCAGATGCCTGAGCCACCTCAACTGGCTCCTCTCAATGTGGAGGAGCAGCAGGTCTACTCTGAGCCCCTCCCGGATGACCGAGCTTCTCACCCTATCTCTAAGGGAGAGCCCAGACACCCTGCGGAGAAAACTCATTTAGGCCACTTGTATCCATAATCTCATTTTTTCGGTCACTACCCAAAGCTCGTGACCATAGGTGAGGGTAGGAACGTAGATCAGCTGGTAAAATCTAGAGCTTCACCTTCCGGCTCAGCTCTCTCTTCACCATGACAGACCGGTTCAACGCCCCCATCACTGCAGATGCAGCACCAATCCACCTGTTGATCTCCTGCTCCATCGTTCCCTCACTCGTGAACAAGACCCTGAGATACTTAAACTCCTCCACTTGGGGCAGGACCTCGTCCCTGACCTGGAGAAGGCATTCTACCCTTTTCCAACTCAAGACCATGGTCTCGGATTTAGAGAAGCTGATTCTCATCCCGTGTAAAATTAAATGTTGGCTGGGTTATTCTCATTTATTTTGGTTATTTTATAATCTAAAACATGTCTAGGCCCTAGACGTGTTGACTTTTGAAAAATTTGAAGTATAAAGAAATGCAAAAGTTTTTGTTTATGGTTGCTGCCTTCATGTTTGTCAGAATTTAGCTGTTATTTCAAGATAAGTTGAGTTTTTCTGAACCTAAACTCTTTTTGTCATCCTGCTAAAATAAAGAAATAATGAGATTTTCATTTTCCTTTAATAAATGAAAATAAAGAACCATGAATTTTAAACTTATCTGTGGTCAACAATGCACAAAAGGGTTACAATAAAACTGCAAAGTGAATTTTACAACTCAGACAACCCTTCAACACTGGTAGGATACCACAGTTATCAGTTTCAGTGTGTGTTTAATGTTGAGTGTGTCTTTCTCAGGAGCAGAATTAGCTGGAGTTGGCCTGTCCAACCTCTAAAGTTCTCCCCTTCCCCATCCCTCTTCTGTCTGTGACCCAGGAGGGCAACTGGAGGAGAATGACTGGTAAAACCCAGACCAGCAACGTGACCAACAAGAATGACCCTCGCTCGCTCAACTCCAGAGTCTTCATCGGTAATCTCAACACAGCCATCGTCAAGAAGACCGACATAGAGGTCATCTTTGCCAAATACGGCAAGATAGTGGGCTGCTCGGTGCATAAAGGTTATGCCTTCGTACAATACTTGAATGAAAGGAACGCTCGAGCGGCTGTGGCAGGAGAGAACGCTCGCATCATCGCTGGACAGCCTCTCGGTGAGTCTGGCTTATTTTTAATCCTTTGTAGGGTGTTTCCTATTCTTGCATTTAAGCTATCATCAGAAACCAAAATGGCTAATAAATACAGCCTCAAACAAACTTTCTCCTAAATAATAAAAACTTGGAGAGCTGGATCGTGTCCCTCTGGGAAGCAGAATGCCTCAGGCGCCTCTCAGAGGAACCTCCTTCGTCTCTGATGAGCTGAGATTGTTGTCAAGCTGTTTTGGGAGAAAATCCCCCCTGAAACTTCGCTTTCACATTCACCAAACAGCAACATGCTAACAGCTTGTCAGCGTTTTCGTAGTAAACATATTAGAGCAGAACGTTTCTGTTAAGTAGCGCTGCTTCGTGATGCTGTGCAGGCGCTTTTCTCCCTGCCTCACGTTTGCAGCGAGCTGTTTGGTTGGAAGGCAGGTGGATGTGAGTCAGGAGGTCATTCTCTCAACAAGTTGAGGAATTTTATGAAATTAGTAGAAAATTCCAGGTTTAAATTCAAATAAATGTAGCTAAATCCAACATTTGCCAATAATACACACTGACCGACTGAACTTAGGACCCAACGTTCCTCTTAACCCATTATCTGTAGAAATGTCCAAGTTAGCAGCATTTTTGCATTGTCTACGGTTAGGGTTAGGTTAGGGTTAGGGTTAGGGTTAGGTTAGGGTTAGGTTAGGGTTAGGTTAGGGTTAGGGTTAGGGTTAGGTTAGGGTTAGGTTAGGGTTAGGTTAGGGTTAGGGTTAGGGTTAGGTTAGGGTTAGGTTAGGGTTAGGGTTAGGTTAGGGTTAGGTTAGGGTTAGGGTTAGGTTAGGGTTAGGTTTAGGTTGGTCATCTGAAATTGTGCACTACCAATCCATGCTCACCTTAAGTGTGATAATTCTTAGCAACAACATCCATTAAGTTTATCAAGTTTTACCTAAACTTGTGCTCTCTACTTTATGTAGGAACATTTGAATCAAGTTGTGTCCCAAGGGTAATCGGTTGTGGATGAACATCTGGACGTTTGTCCAGTAGTTTGTGAGATATTTTGCACACAAGGAAAAAAACAAAAACTTTCCACTTTTTGAGTTTTGTTTTTTGCAATACTTGAAAACCCAAAACCTCCCAGCTAACAGCATGTTGACTGCTTTATGCCTGACTGCGTGTTTTAGTTTGTGAGAGGAAACAGAATTGAAAGTATTTTCATTATTTCTGAGTTCTCTTCATAACGAGGCTGTCCTGCCCTCGTGGTGTTATTCAGACTTCTGGTCATATTGTGGGGGCAGGACTGGGAAACACACCAGTAATTGACAATTAAAGCCACACTCAGTCTCATCCTCTCAAACTGATGCTTTTAATATGAAGACAGCGGCGACACGAATCAGCTTTGGAATGATTGGGGGTTGAGAAGTGACCCTTACAAAGGATGTGGCTTCCTGTTCAGAAACATTTCATTAAGTGTCATTACTCAGAAGCTGATTGCATTCCTGTTTCAAAAGTACGCCGATGCGTTTGTGTTTCTGAGGATACAGAAGTCATTTCTATTTCTAACCTGTTGACTGAGATTGTCGTTTAGAGTAAAACAGCGTTTGTGGAGGCAGAAGAAGAATAGAAAAATAACGCAGTGATTAGTGGAAATGAGGTCAGACACACTGGGTAGAACTAATCTGTGACACACGAGAGTAAAAAATAATAACATGCCTCCACCACTGGAAATGAGACTGCATATGAAGCGAATGCGTTTGTGTGCATTAGGATGAAAAACGGCTGATGAACCGATGCTAAAATTCCACAATAACGCAGCTGGAAGCACTTTCCTTTCCTTTTGCTGCAGAATGAAAAACGAATGCTCCATTACTCCGTCAAATACGAATGATGTCATTTCTGGGATTCACAAAATAATGATGTGTGTAACGCATTCAGCATCCGTGTAAGCACACACACCCCGCCAGGAAAGGCTTAAAGCAATAAATCAGAACGTATTTAGGGCCCTAAAAGATGGAGGGTTGATCCTGACAAAATTGACATGAATAAATCAAATTTGAAAATAAATAAATGTGGAAATAAATATTTAAATATTTGAGAAAATAAATTTGAAACTAAAAAAATTAATAATATGTTGTAGTTAGTTATTTCCACATTTATTTATTAATAATATTAGTGATATTCATTTATTTATTTACTCGATGATTGATTGATTTACAGTTTAGACGGATCAGTCCATGCTAAAATAACTAAAAACAGGTCATCTGTAGAAATATGCATAAAACACGGCAAACCTTACATAAAGTTTATTTATAGCCCCTATCACAGGAAATAAATCAAAATTAAATTAAAAACTAATAAAATAAAATAAATAAATATTAAACCAAAGTTAAAAAAAGCATCTGACCACCATGCAATGTAGATTAAAGGGTTATTGTGACAACTTCCTGGTGCATGGGTACCAAATAATCCAGCTAAACTCACCATGACCTCTGCTCTATAAATGACTATAATTAATCTCATCAGTCCTATGGGACGTAAACTAGTAAACAGGTAAGATGCATTTATTGGTAACTTTCACACAAAATCACTCGTTAAGATGTCTGAAATATGCCTTTCAAATAGACATAAAAATCCATTTCTAGAATCCTTCTTGGATGTTTTTGCAGCAAATGTTCTAATAATTCTTGCCTTTTTGGTGAGATGAGCACCAGTCCTTTCGGCCGTTCCAGCCTTGTTCTGATGTGGCTTTTGTGTGTCTGCCTGCAGCCTGCAGATGTGACTGATTGGCAGGTGGTGATTGAAGTCCTGATGGAAAAGGACAATAACATCCTACATTTTTCTGTGAGAAAGGCTTAGAACAGCAGAGAGAGGAAACTAGCCTGTCTGTTAGCGATGACGCATGCTAATCTCTCTGATGCCTTGAAAATCTTGACCCTTCCTGAAGAGATCCGCATTCCCGTCACCTGGAAGTTTCATGGTGAAGGTCCATCCTATTACAATATTAATGACCACAGTGAAGGATAATGTGTGATGGATCACCAATCATCCTGCCTCCAAATGGCATTGGCAAGAGTTAGGCACATAAATAATAAAGTGATTTAGATGCAAAATCCATCCTAAGCGGATTACAAACGCAGTGGCACTGCAATCAATCGTCATTTTGGGCCAACAGGATGCATAGCAAGCAGCACGGGACTGAGAGAGTAAACTATAGCGGTAAGTAGGAGAGGAATGAACAGGGACAGGTAGGAGCAGAGCTGTGGCCACGGTCAACCACCGGATTATCATTTCAAATGAGCTGCCGTGACTGTTTTACACCAATTATACAAACATTTGGATTTATTGGTTGAAAGCTGATAAATGAAACAAACAAAAACAAAGATGATTATATTTTATCTACACTGTTTCTGAAGCTTGGGTTATCTAATCTAGAGCTAATGGTTGGTTGGATCTGTAATGTAAAGAAGCCGTTTATCACTGGTAGTTTATAAAGGACAGGAAAGGCAACTAGATATTGTTTGGATTGTTTTTGTTGATTTGTACTGATGTGATCTTTTCCCACCGCGTCTCTTTTTAGTCGTGTGAGTTGGCAAACAAAGACGTGATTCTTGGCAGGTTGAATTTACACAATCATAACTGGAATCTGTGGAAACATTGGGAATAAAACTATTTCATGAAGCTGGCATTCTGCGGGAATAAATTGAAAGAACGTACCTGCATTTGATCAACAACTGAAACCAATCCAAGACGGGTTTTCCTTTGGGAACGAGTTCTTTGTGTCATTAACTCCACTGATAGCGTTTGTTTGTTTTCTGTCAGGCTCTTGTCCTTTTACTCTGATACATAAACAGGAAAACCTTCTGAGGGAAGAATGTGTGTTGCATGAATGCCGCCCCCTTCATTCTCCCCTCTAGCTAATATCTACTTCCTGAAACAGGAGCGCCAGAGCTTTTTTCCCCATAACTCACAAGGCATTCATTTATACTGGAGACCACTGCAGATGTGTCGATAACACGAGTTAACTTGTTCTATAAAAGAGTTGTTGATGTTCATCAGAACAAAAAAGTCTTATTAAACAGTATGTAATGACTTCTGAGTCATTAACCCCCCCCAAAAAATAAAAAATAAAAGATTAATTTGAGATTGATTGAAGACTGAAAAGAGAATTCCAGATTATTTTTAATGTAAGTGCAAGAAAATTGGCACAAATGTTGCAATTCCCAGTTTTGACTTATAGCAAATTCCAACTCACTGCTTTTGAAACTTTGGGTGTTTTTGCACACCTGAGTCTCCAGCTAGTCACAGCCCGGCGTCATGGGAGAAACTAAAGTCCCCATTTCTAGGAAATTCAAATCAACGGTCATAAAAGACTCACTAAAGTCAGGATGAATCAAGTTTATTTGACATATTGTGTCCAATATCTGTTTCTACTTCAAAGATTCTGGTTCTCTGAAGGTCATCTAAGAAGTTTGACATTATGCTTTTTAGAATCTAATCAAGGTGCAGCTTTATTCTGTAATTCAGTCTTTTTGATCCAACTGGGCTCTCTCTGTGTGATTAGATTCAAACTTTTCCAAGAAACGAAAGCAGTTTAAAGAAGAAACCGACCTGCACTAATAGAAGATGAGACTTCAAAGAAAAATGCTATAGTTCTATAGAACACACACGTGACTGTGTGAATGGACTGAATATCACAGGCTTAACGTTGTCTGAGTGAATATCCCGGAGGGATTTTGCCTTTATTGTCTATCCAAACCAATCCTCCTGCGTCTCCTCCACCTGGCTGTTGTAATTCTCCTCTTTCCTCCCCAGAAGTATTCACAGGCTCGCTGGCGCTTTGATATTTGTGTGTCTAATTCAAAGGATGTCGACAATAACAGCACACTCCACTAACTTTATTTTGAGCGCCAAGTCTGGAGCTCCCGTGGGTGTTGCAGCTAGACGGGCCAATTCCTCCTGATCCGCCGGGCTGCGCCCTGCCAACGCTAACCCCACGAGGCTCCGCCTGCATCTTTCATGTCCCTGCCTTGTCCTCTGAGGCTGTAGGAATATTTACCGAGTGTGTGCGCTCATGTGTGCGACTAAAAGCACGGGAGGATCAAGGCTTTTTTTTTCCTCTAAGCGAACAAAAACACTTAACATCAATATGTAATCTAGTTCTTCGTTTCCCTCTGCGAGTCGTCTTGTCTCTGCGTGTCCTTGTGGGTGATTAGAATGCACCCTGGTTGTCTGTCTCCCTCCTCATTAATCACGCTCTGAAAGAGGCCCCGGACATTGAATGCACAGTTAGCCTGAGTCAGAGCTCGACAAAAGCATCCATAACACCTGGCGGACAGCAGCAAACAGGTTCATGGTCATGCTGAGATGAGCTGGACATGAGATCACGCCTCGTCTCTGGAAACATTTTATGTTAACTTTTGTGGTTGTGAGCTTAATGGGTTTTGATGAAGCCACACAGGAAACTAGAAAATCACATTTTCCCCTTGTTCCAGTGTGTGTTCGTCCCTTTTGTCTCTTTCTCTCCTTACTGGCAGACGTTACGGTGGGACTTGAGCCACAGTGTGGACGAAGTGAGATGGATTACTGTGTGGATTTTGGCAGTGGAGACTGCAGCTAATTCTCTGATTAGAAACCTGGGTTCAGAAGGCAGAGGAACACTGAGCCGTGCATCAGAGCTCAGGGCTCAGTAGGTTTATCTGAGCGTGGGTGGGTGGGTGCACCAACTTTATTTCAGCCGTCTGCAGCTGGATTTCATTATGTAGTATCCTATACTTTAATCATTGGGGTTTACCTTTAACCCTAACAGATCAATTATTACAGTGGGCTGCATAAAGGATAATTACAGATTTTACATTTGCACCATCTGTATGGTAAACAATAGGCCTGTTTCCATTGTTGGAACTTCAGGGTCATTTCTGGAAGAGAGAAATTGACCAGGAGATACGATGGTCCGGTCCTCTCTGCTGTTGTCTCCACAAATTCAAGGACTTTGCACAGACGTCAGCATATGACGTCTGCTTCAGCAGTGAGTGATGTCACTGACCAGCACCAAAAACCGTCCACAGAAACATTCAAAATGTTATTAGTACGGCAGTTTAAACCAATCAGAGGACGGAGCTGCTGTGTGATGTAAAATGTGGCGTTCAATGACCAGAAGAAGCGCTGTTTTTTACAGCGCTCTGTGACACAATAAAACCCGGTGAATTTGGCCGTTGTGGGGGAATTCCACTCCGTTCTCCTGTATGTGGAGTTGCTTCACAAGCAACTCTTCTAGTTTTACTAATGGCGGTTGTTTTGGACGACGTCTGCTGATGTCATTTCCTACTGAGTTACACCAAATCAGCGTGAGTTAACCAAACGTTCCACTCAGCAGCCGGCCGTTCCGAGTACCTACCCCTGTCCAGGTACTGCAAAGTTCCTGAAAATGTTGCATTCATCTGGCCCGGGAAAGTGGAGACACGCGCATGCTGGGAAGTTCTGGTAAAATTACCCTGAAGTTCTGGTAGTGGAAACAGGCCTAAAGGCCTGCTGGACCAGATGCATCACATAGAGGGTCAGCATGAGATTCAGAGAGTATTATGTCCTAGAGCAAAACTACAGAATTCTGCAGCATGAGACTGATGATGTGTTATTTTGATATATCTGTACAAAATATTTCAGGGTGTTTCTCGTGAGTGAGGGAAGGATGGAGCAGGAGATCAACAGGCGGATCACTGCAGATGCTAACCTGGATCTTTGTGGTGAACAGGGAGCTTAGCTCTTGGTTTGTGGTCCAACCTTCACCTATGGTCATGAGCTTTAGGTAATGACAAAATGAGCTGGTGCTCCTCAAACACACACTCTAGTACACATGAAGCTAAATATATGGTGAACGGTAAACAAATGGTGTCTGTGGTTTTGCAGTCTTGCTTTTATTGTTTTTCTTTCATAAAGTCAATAGAAAAGATAAAAACAAGTGGGATTTATGGAGGGAAAGCAAAGCCGCAGCGATGAGCGTATCTGATGTAGAACGTTAAATCCCAAGGAGATGCATCACTTTTCATTCCTGTCTTCATATCTTCCAGCTGACCAGCCAGACCCTCAGATTCTGCAGCGGGCGGAGGATCCTTGTGTCTGATAGCTGTTATTAAACAGGCCCACGGGGGCCCGCTCTGAGATGAGCCGCGCGGACGGACACCAAGAAACAGGATTAACTTCCAGCATAACAAGCATCCTGGATGCGTTCATTAATATTACATCTATCCACGGAGAAGGAAAGGGAAGGAGAGCAACAAGCGTCGGACCGATGAGGGAGTGGTGTAAATCTTCTCTGTGCATAATCAGAAGATGCTGCTGTTGAGAGCTCAGGTTCACATGCAGGGCATATTGATGCAGACAGAGTGAGTCACACTGATTGAGCTGGACTTTTAAATCCAATCAAAGCAACACTGAACATGTTAATGTGAAAGCATGTCTCTATACTGACTCTATCTGCCGTTCTCGGTGATGTGTGCTGAGCGGAATGAGGTTTTTCTGTTGGATTAGAGGTCCTACGGAGGCTCTGCCTGTGCGCGCTGGGAGATAATACTCCAATAAGAAAGCTGCGTGTGTGTGTATGGCAGGTGCAGCCGTGATACGGCGGAGACCTCTGCGGTGCAACCTTTGCTCAAAGCCTCGGCTAAATAAGCAGCCGTATAACAGACCCTGGAATGGAAAAGCTGCCCTTTAACACGTCGTAATGATCGAACCGGTCTGTCGCGTCCGTCTGTTAATTCATGCCACAGTCGTTAACACACACCTCCAGTCGAAAGCTGGATGATAAATAAGGGAAGGGGGGTGTGCTGTGTGTGAGTAATGCTTTGTGACTTTTCATTACACATGCAGAGATAATTACTGCCCCCCCGGAGCATTTCCCTGCACTGAGGGGTCTGCAGCATCACCCCTCTGACTGCCCCTCCTCCTTATCCTGCATGACTTAAGAATCACTCTGGCGGATTCGCTGGACTTCTCCCACCACATCGAGATGAGCAGCACCACAAAACAAAACTCCAGAGAGCCCGTAGCCTCGCCCAGAGCCATATCTTGCTCTCTCATGTGTTTATTTATCAAATGTTCTTATTTGACTGCTCCCTCTCGGTTCTTCGCTCTGAGTCTTCCTCATGCCCTCTTACTAATTACACTCGAGAGTCGAGGGCTCGTGACTCATGACATCCAGTTGCTGCTGGAGGTCAGGGTCCAGTAAAGGTCACACCAGCCACCCTGGTAGTAAAGTTTATTCTGGTGGGTACAACCTCTCTGCCAGTCATGATTTACTGTCACACCGACGTACGAGCGCCGTGTTTGGAACAGTGAAGCATAAAAAATAAAAAAACCTGACCACTTCTTACGCATGTTCTATTTAAGGATGCATGGGGGGTGGCTAGGAGGATTATTGTAGAGCTGGGAGGAAAGATTTGCTTCTTTGGAAATAAAAACAGATATTTGATTTAATTAAAACTCAATGATTCATCAAACCACCCTGTCCTTTTTATGTTTATTTAAAATGAAACCGATTGATCAGGTTATTTATTTGTCCAATAAAACAATGTCAAAAATTTTATATGTAAGCTGATTAAAGACAGGCACATGGGTGGGCAGCTCAGGGTTGTCGTTCCGCTTCTCACAGCAGAGGCGTTTTAAACTTTATTTATTTATTTTCTTGCAGAATTACCACCCAGTTTCTCTGAACCACTTATTCCTCACCAGGGTGGCGGGGAGCTGCCGTCCACCTCCAGCAGTCGTCAGGCGGGTGGCCATGCTGGACAGGTCTCAGTCCGTCACAGGGACATGGAGACACACAACACTCTCACTCACACCTGTGGGGACAATTATGTCACCAGTCAGCCTAACATTCATGTTTTTGGTCTGCTGGAGGAAACCGGAGCACCTGTGGGAAAACCCACACATGCATGAGGAGAACATCCTAACTCAACCAGAAAGACTGCAGCTGAGATTCAAACCTGCAACCTTCTTGCCTCTTAGATGTTTGATCAACAAGATGAGTTTATCTGCTTAATCAATGCACCACATTTTGAGTGATTTCCACTGAACGTTTGACTTTTATGCAACTTTGTTTTGCAAGTATCATCGACCAATGAGATATTCATCTATCAGACAGAGAGGAGTGACTCTTGATGCTTTTAGAAGATATGCTGCAGGATCTGTTGATGCTCAGAGTGTGTGATTTAGAAGGCTTTCACCTTCCAGCACACACACAAAAACTAGATTAACATCTGTAAACTGGAGCCATTTCTGCGTTGGTTAGGTAGCACCAGCAGACGTACGTCTAATGATGAAGTTCACTGAGTTCTTGTTGAAATACAGTCGGTCACTCTGGATTTCACATGGAGGCTAAATATTGAAATAGTCTTCTGCTCCTGTTTCCTGCGTTAGCCAACGAATGAAGATAGACAGGATCAGAAAAAACCAGACATCGATGTCACATTATGAAATTTCCATTCATGGACTTGCAACCATGGAAGGCTGTTGACTACAGTGCTGCGAGGGCGAGTGCCGCTTGGCTAGTAGAAGCTAACCGTTAGCATTAGCAACTCCAATCCATGGTGTCACACGTTTAGTATTGTGCTATTTGTGGAGATAAAACATCAACGTTGTATTTCTTACCCAAGAGAGAAGAGCAAACGAAGGCAGCGGAAGAGTTGCGCTGCTGTTAGCCAATCAGATGCTAGAAATCTGCATATCATGAATATTGATGAGCAAGACTCCAAAGTCTGACTAAGTTCTACTTCCTGTAACAGGAGCATGAAAGCACTCATTCATACTGTAGACCACAGCAGATTGACTGTCTGACTCCTATAAATCCATGAAGGGGCTGATGAGATATCTCGCTAACACAGACAGACAGGTTCAGGTTGTGACGGGAACAAGAATAGGTTTATTGAACAGGAGTCAGGGGAGGTAATCCAGAAACACAAGTCAGGACACTGAGAACAACTGCAGAGTTAAGCATCAATTCTAAATCCAGATGTGTTGTGGATAAACAGGGAATGGTCAAACAGGACGGGTTAGGTGAGAGTCGGCGGTCAGGAATCAGAGCGTGGGTGAGTGTCCAGAAAGCTGTAGAGGTCAGTCGAGCGTAAGGCTGGGTCAGAACAGTCCTGAGCCATAGTGGACACCTTGAAAACAAATGAAAACATCGTCTTTCCTCTTTTTGCAATAAAACTCGGCCATGAGCTTCTCTAATCTTTGATAATCAGCATCAACTTCTGGAAATTCCAGCAGTCTCTAGTTCCACGCTACAGTATTTTCTGATGCATGGCCTCTTCTCGTTCATGAGTGTCTCCTCCTTTGTGACTGTACAGATTGAGTTAGGGATGCGGGGGGAATAATGTCCTCCACCTAAATTGACCTCTATGCAAAAAGTGTCCAGAATATTTTGCCCAATCACGGTAGATTAGATTAAGGCACTGAACTCCCGGCTAGGCTTTAGATAAGAGTTGAGTCAGAACCAAAGACATCCTTAATAACGAGCGCTGGCTGTGCTGATCCGGGGAACACAGATGTTCGCCGGGTGTCTCCAAGGAAAGTCGGGCAAGCAGCAGCGGGTGGAGAGGTGCTTTTTAAAGATAGCAGCTGGTTTCAAGAGCAATCCTGACCTTGACGACTCCTTGTGGCTTGTTTACATATCCTTATTAGTCCAAGGATGGTCAACAGGAAGTCACTTTTATATAAGCAACCTTAATTTAAGCTCACAGATTTGAGTTTAAACGTGAGACGATGAGCTGAAAGTGTGTCACCGTTGTCTCCGAGGCCCACCTGTGTGACAGAACTGTTAATGAGCTGCGTCTGTATTTATGCACCTCGTCCAACTGAGGGACAATGAGCTGCCTTTGTCCTGTCAGAAGGAATTTGAGCCCCAGCCAAGACGAGCGCTTGTTATTATGAAAAGACAAATTCATCAAGCGTTAATTTGGTTTGAAGTGACGGGTCAAGACAGCTTCAGCCTCCTCTCCTGGTGTGTGGAGCGCATGAGGAGCTGGAGGATGTGACTCTGTGGTGAGGGAGCGCCGCCCTGTGGTGTACCGTGGTTATTACAACTCCCATTTATGCAGAGATTAAGCTCATGAAATCAGCTTGAACTTGATTTACTGGGAACTGATGTAATTTAATGAGTAAAAATGTAAACATATATGTATAAATGGAGACATTTGTTTTATGTTTGTGTTATTTATAGCTATAATAATGGGTCAATCTCTGTACTATTGATCATTAATAACTGTAATTGTTATAAGTTTTACATTCCAGGTTAATATAATAACATATAATTTAATATAATATAATATAATAACATATAATTTAATATAATATAATATAATAACATATAAAATAATATAATGTAATATAATATAATATAATAACATATAAAATATAAAATAATATAATGTAATATAATATAATATATTATAATATCATATCATATCATATCATATAATATAATAAGAGTTAGTAAATCAATAAATATTGAGTCAAAGACTATCGTGGACAACGCCAAGCGCCCTTTGCAGCAGTGGCGTCCAGTGAGAAGACCACACCCCCTTCATATCGCCATCTTTTGTGGGAAAACACGATTGCACCACATTACCCACAGGCTGACCACTGATGAATGACCAAAGGCTCCCTGATGCCACTTCCTCTTTGCGACACATTGGCGCCATTGTTTCTTGAAACAGGCTACTGAGGCTCACCGTTATCAAATACATCCCACTGGGTTTTGTGGATATTTTTGCTGAAACAGGCAAATTAACCAGTTTTAAAATTCTACAACAATAAAGTTTAAAACTATAACTGAAAACACTTTGAAATTTTATCTTTTTCCTGAAACGTTTGTGTTTCTCAAATTTGAGGTAAATGTGTTGGCTGCACACTTTTGTAAAAACCGGCCAAAACTACAAAAAGGAAAGTGGGCGGAGCAAAAATGGGTCAAGAATATGTTTGAAAATAACTTAAAAATAATGCCTGATTTAAAATATTCATCTTTATTTAGATCTATTTGATGTTTAGATCATATTTAATTTCATAATTATTCTTTTTATTTATAAAAGAAGCAGTAAAAAAAGTGTCATTACAGATGTGAAGCACTATTTTATTTTACTCATCAAAACAGTTCAGTTTATCCATCATATGAAGGTTACTTTAACCAATCATCTTCCCTTCGTAATCCCGCAGACGCTGATCTACATTTTTCTTCAGCGCCACTTTAAGTCATTTCAGAGAATTTACAGCCTCGTTAATCTCACATTTAGCAGCCAGAATAAGAAATGAAGTGAAATCAATCATCCTCTTCTTTCTCTTTTTCCAGCCTTTTGGTTGAAACCATTCAGTGATTTGGCCCCTCGTAGCTCCATTACATCCAGGAGACATTATTTTATTGGATTTTTCTAACCCGCGATACCCTGTGTGGTTTGTATTATCCCTGCTGAGTGGATGAGCGGCCGCGGCTCTGATAGCGTCAGAGCTGAATTAGATTTGGCAGGCTTGAATGCTTGTATGAATACCAATCGCAACCAGTTCAACATTTGAATACTTCTTAATGTGATTCTTTGCACTCTGCTGACCCTGACAGATGGTGAGAGAGGAAAGGAAGGAGAGAGAGAGAGACTTTCAGTGGGAACAGGAAGTTGGAGGAAAAGCATCATCCAGATTGTCGCCTAAATACAAACTTAGTGAGGTTTTATTTGAGGGAACGCTGCCTAAACGAATGTTAATCACCATGTTGGTAGAAAAGGGTTTATAGAAGATTAAATGGAGGGTAAAGTGTTTTGCTTTGGTTATAGCTCCTCTAGTTCTTATGGTGGAAATCCAGTTAACAGCAGATGATCCCAATAGACCACAGAACATAGAGCAGATAATTATAATTAACAGATAATATTCCATAGTCCAGGTGTGGTTCATAGTTTGCAGGGGCGTGTCCAGGGAGTGGCCTGGGGTAGCACATGCCACCCGTGGAATTTGATTGGCCACCCCACTGAGTTCCATTTAAATTGACTTTCATTGTCCACAAAAGGCTTCGGGTTATAAACCCCAGAACGGTACCTTTAACATTCGTTTCCAGCCCCAACCAACAGAACATTTCTGTGTTATAATTATTATTTATTAGTTTTTCATATTGACATTATTTAGAGTCCGGGTCCCAGTCCCACTCCAGTCCAGCTGGTGGCAGTAATGCACCAACTCAAAGTGGAAGAATGGAGAAAACATGGTCATGGCACAACGTGGAACTCAAATTCACTAGAATGCAAAAAGAAAAGAAAAAAGCGTAACCATTGGTGCCACCCATGCATGAAGTGTCCCACTTGGGCCACCCCATTTTAAAGGTCTGGACACGCCACTGATAGTTTGTTGCTTAGTTATTTTTAAGGCCTTTTTGGAATTGATGGAAACTTTTAATCAACTAAATTCTAATTAATAGAATTTAGTTGATTAGAAGTTTCCTTCAACTTCTAAATTCCAACATCTACCAAAGGAGCTTCACACACACACACACACACACACACACACACACACGCACGTGTGTGTGTGTGTGTGTGTGTGTTTATATAAATTATAATGTGAAGCTGTCATTAAAAATCCTTTCTTTGATCAAATGACAAGAACGACACAGAAAAAGTGTGATGTATGTATGTTTTTACATATTGTCTGAACTCTGCTGATTTGTAATGTTGTATGTTCTCCACTAGAGGGCAGACTTTCCCTTTCTATTTTCTGTTGAAGCTATTTAAAAATCCTTCAGTGCCATTTCCTCTGGTCTAAACTCACACTGGAGGCTTTTAAAGAGGTGCTAGCAGCACTACGGTCCTGTTTTTGTCCTCATGTTAACCGTTAAAACCTTCAGTATGAAATCTAGACGATCTGTGATTAAAGGAGGATCACACGGAAAGGGAAACAAACCTAAATGAAGCAGAGGATCATGGGAGTATCAGGGTGATTATGTGTCCTTGAGTGGGACTGGCTGCAGCTGTGACAAATCTGAACAAATACGGGCTCTGTAGGCACGATGTGAGCAAACACTGACAACTTGCTGTCGGCTGCAGCGGTTGATGCGTTTGTAATTACTCGGTGCCAGAAGCTGTGGCTGTCAAAGGAGCTCAGAGAGGCTGTGAGTCACAGGCCAATGTGATGTGAAGGCTCAGGCAGCTTACATCTATCATGGAGAAAATCTGCCCCCGGGGGCATCGCCCGCTTCCCTTCATCTCCCCCAAATACGAGGCTCGTTCTGTAAAAATGCTTTAATGCAGGCAGGGATGTTGGAGAACGTCAGACACTTCAGATTAGACTCAGGGTGGTGTCGGTTCAGCAGAGATCTTTATGAATCTGCTTACATCCATCTTACAGTTTGACTATGTGGAATCGCTTCAATCGTTCCTGCATAACATGTTATTTTAATTTGATGTGTTTGTTAAAGTTCCACACAAAGGATGTTTTAGTGCTTTTATTTGCATTTGGACCCGTAGAGTTCAAAACTACAGTACTGACTGTTCAAACTTAGATTCATTTGTTTTTTACTTGGAATATAAATTCATTAAAATTCAGTTTCTGGCTCATGAAACATTTATTTAAGTTGTGAAAAATAGAAGAAAAAGAAACGTTCCTGTGCTTTTTTTAGCCTAAGCTCTTTTGACTTGGAATAGATTTATTCAAGATTAACTAAACATTTATTAAAGCCGATATCTGATCTGTAAAAGCTTCATCCTATTTATGAAAGTTCATATTTGGGTCATCGTGTTTCATCACATTTGCACAACATTAGAACCAGTGTTGTTTAGGAATAACCTGAACTTTTCACACATGGATTTTATTCAGACACAGTTTGTGAGCTGTGACACTTTAATGTGAAAGTTCAATATTTCATTAGCTTCTAAATTGGACTGTTATAATATGGTCCAGATTAGGAATAGACCAATATATCAGTCAGTCGATATACTGGGCCGATATTTATCATTTTTTATACCAATTTACCATTTTAGCACTTAAAAACAGGCACATCTGTGGGCAACCTGGTGCTGCCACCATATTTAAATGTCTATTTACATTCCTGAGAAACCATCTGCTTAATAAATACTCTGAAACATTAATGTCAACTGACAATTTTTTTTATTTAGATGTTTCATATTTAATACTTGGTCAGTATATTGATTTATTTGATTAACTTTGGTTTAATGTTTGATTTTATTACTGAGCAGTGCACAAAATCAAGATTCAAGTTCAAAAACTGATTTAGATTCAGAGAAGTTGTGAATCCTCTGTTGTTATCTGGAACATTTTAGCACACAGATATGGTGGCAAACGCCTCGATATTGGCTATGAAAATCAGCCTCAGGAAATCGGCTGCACAAATCCGTCATCGGCTCACCCTGACCTTTATAAATCAGCATCGGCAATAGAAAAACACACATCAGTCGATCTGTGGTCCAGTTACAAAAAAAAACACCATTTCTTTTATTTTCTCAAATAAAATAAAGACTTAACTGATCAAAAACTGCATTTTTTAAAATGATTTCTTTTCTATAGAATAATCTATGGTAGCTTTTCAAAAGCTGATCAAAGATGGTCCAGATGTGGATTCAGTATTAATCCACATCAGAAGCTAACTTCAGCATGGTCGTGTGTAGCATGTTGTTCTGTGAGCGTTGTATTGAACTGTCATGGACAGCAGATGTCCTCACCACACTTTAAAACAGAAATGTTCCAATTTGTCACAATAAAAAAATCACTTTTTTATTTATTGTAAATTAAAAAGAAAATAATCAGCAGATTTTATCACGGAAAGTTTGACCAAAGAGTCACGTTTACCAGAAATGACCTTTAGTCCACTGCAGGAATGTGTAATCATATGCTCTCCAGTGATTTATTGGATTTGGTCCTTTTCACATAATCCACGCTGTGGGATTTCCATCTTTCTGAGCTTCAAAGCTGAAAAATTAGCAGGACGATTTCTCATTCTGGAGCACGTAGAGGCAAAAGCAGTTGTATAGGAGAGCCGTATTGATTGAATCCTTGCTACTTCCTTGGCTTTCTGAGTTGTTTGCTTCCACTTCACGTTTATTCTTAAAGAAGAAAAAAGGATTGATATTCAATCCACACCGCAATAATGCAATATAGTGGAATAAATTACACAAAATTCATTCTGATTCACTATATTTGTCTCCTTAGCAACACAAATCCACCTTTGCAAGTAAGATGAGATCTGCCTTTTCTGCGGTGCACCCAGAGGTGGGAATGAAATATTATTGTTGTCCCGGTGACACCGTATGGGTAGGATAATAACCAGACTCGGTGTTACAACAACTGATGGTGTGAAATCATAAATAATAACACATTACTGCAGCAGCAGGACATCAAGACCGACAGAAACAGGACTTCTGGGAGCGGCCCAGCTCCAGACCGTAGAAACAGTTTGAACAATACGTCAATGAATGTTTTATTAAATCACCTTTAGTGACATTTTAATAAACATGTGATTTTTTTTTTCCTTTTGTAATTTCAGCATTACGGTAAGAGTTATATGAACACCTGGTTTTTTTATTACTTTTTTCTGGGATTTATTTTTTATGTTTTAATCAGGATAAATGTCTAATTTGTTTGCATAAAGTAGGCGGGACTTAAACCGTATGCTGGAACCTGCCACTAGAGGGCGGTTGTTTTGTTTTTAGGTTGAATTTTTTTGCTTGTAAAGCCATTAGGTAAGTCCTTACATGTTCTTGGAGTCTTTGAAACTGTTCAAATTTTAGTTCGATATTTTCAAGTTTTTGAAATTGGTTACAACAGAAAACTTTTACTTCTATGAGACAAGGAACTGAAATAGTAGCAGAAGGTTTTCTGGCAGTAACCTTGTTATTGGCCATGCTATGTGCAGTATCTAGTGTAAGTGCACGCATGCATGCAACATTCTAAGCCACACGCCCGAAAATAATGGTGAATGTGAGGAGGTGAACATTAGTTGCCCACACACAGGTGGGGTGAGCAAGATGAGAGACACTCAGAGGAGTGCCCACAGGTATAGCACTCCAGAGATGAAGTACAAGCAGGACACGCACTGGTCGGAGATGCTGCTGGCATGGACACGCCCCCAGGACACGGAGTTCACATGAAGCAGTACACAAAAGAAGTGCAGTCCCTGCAGGGGGACTGACAGCCAAGCTAATATAAGAATACTGCACACATGCACGTACACTAGATAGTGTACCGGCCAAAAACCAGGTTACTACCAGAAAACCTGCTGTTACTACATGCAGCTTGCTTAATCAAAAACAGGATGATCAGTTCATATTAAAGGAAAAATGTCAAGTGATTGACTTATTTATGGTCACAGGACACAACATGGACTGCTGCTGTCCATGGTGCTGAAAGAAAAAGACTGGATCACCTGCATCACTGATTTGATTAATTAAATAAAACAATTAGTGTTATTTCAACAACAGATCAGCAACCTTATGATAAAACCTAATATTTGCTAAAAGTTAACGATTTTTGGCTCTTAAGGGGAGATCCTTTCAGAAAAGCTCTGGAACACATACCTCAGATATTAATGACTTGTGGCCACAACTTATTTTTCTCTCAATGTCACCAGATGGGCACCGTAATTTTCTGTGTAATTTGTAAAAAATTAAAGTATTAAAAAGTAAAGAATGCATGAACAGCTGCTGTGACTAGCTACTAGTCCTGTTGGATGGAAACAATCATTTTTTAATCAGATTGCTGTTTAGTATCTATAAGCTAAGGATGTGTCTATTTATAATATTTACAATAAAGCACAAGAGTGAAATATCCCCCAAATGAGTGAGCTAGTGGGAACCAGATTGACTTGGACACGTAATCCAACACACCTGCACCCTGCTCTGTAGAAACTCAGCTGAAAACAACAAGCTGCCCACAAGATTAAAATAAAACAACATTTGTTGCTTTTATTTTGCCTTGGCATTTTCCGGATTCCGTACCGCATCTGTTATGGAATGGTACCGTCCATGGAGGCGACAGCACCCCCCTCTCTCCACCGTCTGTGAGAATGGTACGGTCCTATCTTCAGAAGCGCCTCCGGTTGTCCGTCTGAGAGGCTAATTTACTGTATTTGCAGCTCTGAACGTGTCGAGGCTCCGAATCTCTCCGTGTCTCCGTGTGTGTGGACGAGCGCCAAGCTGGACCGGTACATCATGACCATGTACAAGGGGAAGCGTCGCAACCACCGCTGTAAGTTGGCTCGGTGACCCAGGGACGGCTCTCCGTCTCCGGCTGGGAGACAACTTAGACATACTAATCCGCGGAGGTGTTCAACTTGTTTTCGTCTGCATAAAACCCAGGGTTTGTTTGGGCTGCTTCCGGAAATGGAAAAAGTGGTGATTTTAGTTACATTAGATTTATTTTAGGGCAAAAACTAACAGGAAATCATCTAGAATAAAAGTATTTCTTTGATTAATGTTTTTTTATTAGTGTCTTATTAACAAATTCACTTATAAATGTAATTAAAAGCAACAGCTTGTTTTTTTAATGGCTACCTCAAAAATGCACTAGATTTTTTTTCTAATTAAAAAAAGAACAAAAACAGTTGCTGCTCATTAAAAATGCTGTCTGACAGGGTTTGGTGGGAGGAAAATATGAAATAGTAGAAATAAATGAATGTAGAATTTCTTACTTGTAGCCTATATTGTTTTTTTTTTTAAATGCCCAAAAATCTAATAAAAAAGATAATTTTATTGTGACGTAGCTTTTTGTAATTAAATCAATGACAGAATCATTTCATTTGACAATAATGAACAGATTAAAACAGTTTTAGTAACAAAAAGAGGATTTCTTCTAAGTACAATCTTGTCTTATCATTTAAACCTGATAATTGTTTAAAGTTGCTGCTCTGTGGCTTGTTTGCTCTGCTGAAATCTTTCCTCAACAAAGGAAATCGAATCATTTCCTGCAGTGCATCTACAGAAATAGATCCTGCTGCATATCTTTCAGGATTTGCAGCTCCTGTGTACAAATTTGTACAAAACATCGAACACAGAGTCAAGAGGCAGAGCAGAGACACCCAGATGTTTCCAAACAGAGCAGCAAAGGAGACGGTAAAAGGGCTGTGAATCCGTGCGTAGGCTCAAATTGATGATGGGCTTGTTTAAAGGCTTGTTCTGTGCTTCTTCTAGCAGCTGTTTCAGGCCACAGGGACTTCAGGAGATTAGCTGCTGCTGGATGAGGGAAGAGCCCTGTTCTGTGTGCTGCTGAGCTTGTTCACTTTCATTTTTGTTAATGAATGTCAGAAAAATGGTTCAAATTGGAGATTTAACCATGATAAGTTCATTATAGAATCATTGTATTTTAAAATGTTTATGCACAAAAGGTTATCTTCCAAAGTAAAGTGCTTTATTAATAATAATAATAATAATAATAATAATAATAATAATAATAGTACAGTAATGATGGTTATTATAATAACAATATTACCTTCCATGGTTTGGTGGAATTTTTTTCAGCACCTGCAGAATAATGAAATGATTTTGGTCTGCAGGATGCAAACGTGATGCATCCTGCATCATGTGTGTCGTGTTTTATAAGCGGAGAGGAGATCTATAATTACTGCAGTGACATTTGCCCGGGGTTTCCTGTTGTGTGCATGTGTGTGTGTGTGTGGGGGTGTTTGTCTTAGTTTGGTGCAACTGATGCTTGTTAGCATTAATAGAGATGGTAGTCAGACATGCTGTAACACATAGTTTAATATTTTTGCATCTCTATCAAGGATATGCACACTCATAATTCTGAATGTGAAGACTTTTATGAAAACATTTTTATTTTAAGGACCGCAGCAGGACAGACGTGCATCATAGCATGCAACCAAGTTGTTAGGTCCACGTTTTTCCCTTCACATGGACTTTTATTTTGTGCATATGGAGAAATTTTATTCTGAAAGGACTTTCCTTCTACACCTAAATTCAATTTAAAAAACATTATCATTATAGAGGGGTCATGGTCATTATTAGAAAACTGAAAAACCAGCTGTAGGTTATGGATATAAGAACATTTTCATAAACTGAAGCATCACGATATTTTGTGTTTTGATACAGAATCGATATTTGAAAGCAGTGTATCGATTTTTTTTGGGGGGAGAATTTACATGCAAGCATTTACTGTTTATTTATGTGGTGCAATTCTGACTCTTATTGCTAGGTGGCAGCAGTTTTTACTCCATTCAAATGGAACAAGATCTTACGGTAACATTGGGTGTGTCTTGGAAGCATCTGGCCTGAGTTTTCTTATTAAATGCAGGCGTAAAAAGGTATTTTATTATCACAATATATATTATTTTGTCTCCCCTGTACTGTGATAAATATCGTATACACCCCTATTGTCCAGCTGTGTCCATTAAAACCTGTAACTGTTTCATCTCCACTCAAAGCTACCAGAGTCGGTGTCGATGGGACTCCAGCATTAGATGTAGCTCGTCCAGCACGGTTTTCATTTGCAGAAACTTCAAAAATAGCAAATTCATGAGCTCAGTGTGTTGAAGGGCGAGCAAAGTCAAGCTGGGTGAGATGATCAAAAACTCCAGAGCCACTGCTGTAGCTGATGAATAAAAATGTGCTCTTCTAAGAGAACAATTCTCTTCACATACTTTAGATTCAGCAGATCTGTGAACCACTTTAAGGAGTTACACTTAGGTTTTTATTTATTCAGTGGTTTTCATTTGTGTTGCTTTGGTTGCAAAAGACAATCTCAGATTTTTGGGGGGTTAAAATCTGACATTTTTATTAAACTGTTTAAAATGTATTCCTCTGAGCCTGATGCACATTTGTCTCTTAATTGTTCCTGTTAGATCTGGGTAACGTCAGACAGATTAAACCGAGGGTTTGTGACCGTCTGAAGAACTGCTGAAGGCCAGCCAGACAACATTAAGATTTTATTAGGATATATTGGCCTATAGTAGAAGTGACTGTTGTTTGGTATTTACCAAATGAAACTCTTTGTTTCATTTATTTTATAATGTTATCTTGGACTTTAGCTGCATTTTCAATCATTGAAGCCTCAAACACGACCATGACAGCCTCTTATGTGGTGTTTACATTCAAAAAGTAATGAAACTGGAGGAGACGTGTGACGAGCCCACGAATGCGCATCTGCAACACACTAATACCGTCTGAATGTCATGCGATTAATAAAAAAATCAAAAATATCACAGACCTGAAAAAGGATCCTTCATGTGAGTTTGAATGAGTAACCTCCTGTTATTATGGAAAGCCGAAACGATCCAGAGTTCACATTTTAAGGAGACTGCAGGGATTGATTTGTGTCAGCAGGTGGCAGAGTTGAGCTCCAGAGTTATGATTAAATGTAAAACATGAGAAAAAGACCTATCATAATAAAAGAGTTTATGCTTCTTTAGAATAAGAATCAAATTGAGATTTTTACAACAGTCAGACATTAGTTGAACACGTTTAGACACAAACCAATTAACTTACTTTTTCACCCTCATGAAAAAATCTTTGCTTTGAAGAGGTCCAAACAGGAAGTCAGAGCCTAAAAATCATTTGTGTTTTCTGAAGTGTTGATGTTTGGAAATGAATTCCACAGCCCTGAATGAGTTGAGTATTTTTATGTTTTTGAGTTTATTAAAATTCGTTATGCCTGGAGAGAATAAAGGTCAGAGTTTAACTCTTTCATAAACTAACAAGCAGCCAAAGAAAAAACATCAAATAACCACTGATCAAGTTTAAAGATCAGAACCTGCCGGTTTGAAAGCAGATTTTACCGAATGGCTCAAGACTTTTGCTTCAATAAGACACCTGACCAAACTACCAGCTCCTCCAGCGAGGTTGTTTGTGTTCTGTCTGGATTTCTGTCAGACTGAACTCCATCATGCCCAGAAAATCCTCCCATGTTCAGGGGAAGGAATACAAATCAAGTTCAGCACAATCTGTGTTGGAACACTTCTAATGGAGCTGTCCTGCTTCCCTCTACGGAACCTGAAGATTTTCCTGTCTCTAATCCGTTCCAAACACTTTACTCCGGATCACAAACTCACTAGACGCGTTTCACCATTTTAGTATGTTTGGAACAGTGGCATCGACTCTCCTGTCCTTGCTGGAATTGTGATATTTATTTATCCGTCAGAGGAGACCCTGATGCATTTCCCCTGCAACTGATGAAATAATGTGACAGAGTTGTCACAAGATGATGCTTTCCAAAGAGTCTTCATCTCGCCTCCCAGAAGCATCATCAAGGATGTTGGCCCGATGCCAGGCGAAGGACCGATGAATCAAACATAAGGATGTGCATTCACGCAGACGTACAGAGAATAATACCAACGCTCACAAGTGCATGACACCCTATTATCTGCGTCTCTCTGTGCAAAAAGCTTCAGGGCGAGATGATGCAAAATAACAGCTTTTACAAACACGATAAAGCTGAATTATTACACCAACGTGACCTTGTAAAAAACAAGAGGTGGAGGCTGTAGCCTGCATGAACCAGTGTAACTAAAGCTGAAATTAACATCCATCAAATTTTGGCATCTCAAGGCTTTTTTCCTCCTTTGGCAGTTTAACACTAGCAGCTGTGTTAACAAAGAGAACATAGGATATATATATATATAGATATATATATATATCTATATATATATCTCTATATATAGAGATATATATATATATACGTCAAATCTCAGTATTTCCTAGATACAATGAAGAAAATTGATGTCCAAGTGGGATTTTAAATACTGTTGCTCGATAAACACGAGGATTTATGCTCTCGGTTTTATGCCTAATTTTAGTGGTGGGAAAATTCAGCAGCGGTAATGAGATTAACTGGGACTGCCGGGGCTGTTTCTCAGAGGAAAGACTTGTTTCGACTAACCGCTGGGTGTTTGCTTTCATGCCTCGCTCCCCATCACTAAGCTCCCCCATTGAGCCGCGTTCATCAGTCCAGCAGCTCGAATCAATGGTCTACTTTTAGAAGTACATCATTGTTCGCTTACATGAGAAAGCTCAGGGATGTGATCTCAAAGTGATGCTGTGCTTTTATCTGCTCTGAAGGGGCCGGGGATTATCAGCTGATCCCTCTCGAACTTTGGTCCATGCAGCTTCAGAGAAAGACCCACTGAGGCAGGCCACGGAGCTGGTGTTGGAGGGAAAGGTGCTCTCATTTCCAGGAGCTATTGTAGACTTAAACTTGGGTTTTCATGAGCACTGGTTTCACCATGAAGTGGATGGATGGAACACTGCCATCTTTTAGGTTCTGGTTATTGTTGATAGTGGAGCCCAGCATTGGGACTAGGGTCCCGTAGGACACACATCTTGCCGGAGTGGGCTGCTGAAATGCACCGCGGGTCCCAAGATTACAGGTTGGATAGATTAGTTCCTTGCCTCTTAATCATCCTTGTCACAAAGTTTCTCACAGCTGTTCGCCATCTATTGGCCCCTAGCCAATCAGTGAAAGACAGTCGCTGATGTCGCATTTTTGGACCAGGCCAGCATGCTAGGACCCCCATCAACGCAGGTACTGAAAAGCTGGGGGAAAACACCGAGCAGTCAAACTGAACCACGCCCATCCAGTACGCTGAGCAGTGCTGTTGGAAAACTCCTGTTGGTGATCACCTCCCTGGTTTCCTGGTTTTTGCCTTGTAATACGCCACATTCAGACTTTTCCAGCGGTTTTTGATTTGGTCGATACTTCGGTGAGTTCTCGCTTCCTGCATCTTTAGATGATCTGGAGTGTATAACTCAGCATTTCTAGCCGTTCGGCCATCGAGACGTTCAATAACATTGAGCTCCTGTAGTGTTTTCAGTAAAAACAAAAACTTACACATTTACACAGTCTATAAAAGGCAACACATTAACTGCATAACATCTCCAATCTTAGCCTAACGAGATGTACACAACCATTTTGATTTCAAACAGAAAAATGCAGTTAACCACATGAATCTATGGTCCACCTAAAAAGCTCCGTTTGATGTTCGCTCTTCAAAGGTTTCAGGCACAGCACCTTTTGATATGTAGATTGTCCTTCGTCTCGCTATTCTCTTTTCCTTGTAATTAGAGAACACCTGGCTTTCTCATTCCTGAACCAAAGCAAGCAGCACTTAAAAAGTCTAATTCTGCTTCAGGAGAAAGTTAATGTTTGCTTGGCTAAGTCGGGGGTTTTGGCTACAGCATTATGTGACTGAATGATGGCTGCACAGGCAGGGAAATTAAGAATAATGTGCGAGAGCTAAGTGAATGCAATGCTGGGTCTGAGTTGGAGAGGAGCAGGGGTGTCTTTGTCTACAAGAAAATATGTCTGGGCATCACCGTGATATCATATTTGATTCCAAGTCCCTGCTGGAAAACTGCACCTGCAATATGGCCTTTATCTGTCCTTGGAAATCCTTTAGTGGAGCGAAGATGAAAGGCATATCTGGAGTTTTATGAGACCCACACCAGCCACAGCTGCTCTTGCAGGTCCTGAAGGTACGGTGCTGGTTATTAAATGCAGCAATTTCTTTATCTCAGGCCTCCTGCCTTCCTCACAGACCGGTCCTGCTCCGCAATTCGGCAAGGGAATCACGTCAAAGTCATCAAAGCTGAATCTTGGGCAAAGATAAATTTCCCACCTGTCTCTGCTGCACGTCCATCACCGGCTCAGATCGACTCCTTCCTATTCTGCTTCACCGTTGTTCTCGTCTACCCTGCCGAGGAACAATTTGCACAATTAGAGACTTTGTCCAATTAATTAACTCATATGGGAGATAACGTCAGAGGCTCTCGTTTCATTAGGAGATGATCGGCAGCTCTTCTTTCCCCTTTTTTAACGTTTTTTTTACTGTTTATCTCATCAAACTGACAGTTGGTAGCTCAGAAGGGAAGGAATAGAAAAGCATAATAGAAAGGGACGAATGTGGCGTGGAGCTGCCTGCTACGGTCCGTGGGGATTTGGTTTCATCCTCTGTTTTTGGGAAGAGAAAAGAGCACATTTCTCATTCCTTGAAGGCTCTTGCTGATACGTCTCAGATGTTGTTTATTGCAGTCAATCACGTGTGCCTCGTGTCTGCAATTTGACGTGCGGCACCGGCAACACCAAAGCTTCTTAAGTGATGGGGGGGGGGGACTTCTTGTACCCTGATGGCAGCAGGGTGTAATGTCAGAGAAAGCCAATATTCCAAATGTGATTCCGAGGACATAGAAGAATGAAAATGTGTCCGTGTTCCCTTGGGTTATAAAAGGGAAGGAGTGAGACTGGACCAACAGCTTCCTAATCGTTTCACCTGGAACTCTGGCCGTTTGGGGAACAAATCAATGCAACAGATTTAAAAAGCTGCCTTTTTTAATTACGGCTTATAGGGCTGGGCATTACCCCGATATTTTCAAATATTGATTTAATTTGATAACAAGAAACAAGGTGTTGCTGTAACATTTATAGTGATTTAAATGTACAAACAGTGAATGTCTGGAGTTGGCCGATAGCGCTACCGCTAGCTCTGAGCTAGCCCACAAAACCTACAGAAACGTTTTTCTCTACATTTATAAAAATCTCTGGGTTAATGTTCTGCTCTAAACTTTACACTCAGCTTCACGGTTACTCATTCTTTGGGGATGTTCATGTTTCACCGAGCCTTTCCTCCATGCCTGTTTTGTTGATCCTGTTTGTGGGGGGAGACGGGGTGAGCCCCCCTTCGTAGGGTTGGGTGATATTGAAAGAAATCTGTCACGACCTTTTTTTTTCAAATCAGTCGATTTCACGATATAAAACAAAAGTCAGTTTGAAATATACATAGACTCGCCCAGCCCTACCTCCTAGTAACGGGTAACAGGGTCTGCAGTGGCCAAAATACCCGAGAAATGCATCTTTCCCTAATCGCTGATACGAGTGAGTGAATCCAGCCATGTATTCTCAACTTTCATTTCTCTGTGCTGCATTGACCGTTGTGACTGTAATCCTCTGCATAGTGGATGCAATTATGTCATGAAGTTATCTGGACATGTAGATTTAATAACTGATAATAATGTGAATTATATGATGTAGGCCATCCCTAGACGGAATATTGAGACATATCGTATAGTGGAATACAGATACTAGATAAATGGTAAATGATCTGTTTTTATATAGCACATTTTAGAGTCATATGACCCCCCAAGGTGCTTTGCAACACAGTCATTCACACACACATTTGCACGCTGATGGTGATGAGCTACAATGTAGCCACAGCTGCCCTGCAGGGCTGCTGAGCACTGGCGCCACCGGTCCCCCTGATCAGTGATCAGTATTAATGTAACCCAAAACACATTTTTCTTATAATTTTACTAGTTTTTTTTATTCTGGGCTTGTGACATTTATTTAGAGAGATCCGTGTGCTTTTGCAGATTAACTTTGAATGCCGTGTTTTTTATGTACTCTGATAGTCCTTTATCCTACCCGTGTGTTGGAAGTGTTCCAAAAAGCAACATCAGGAAATGAGCAGCATTTTCCCTTCTAAATGCTAAACTGAATTCAGAACAGAAAAAGCAATTGTTCCATCGGAACTATCATTTCTTAGCGGAGCTATTCTCTCAAACATATATTTTATTAACAAAAGAACGAGCAGTTGTACTAGAACAGCTCGTGAATAGCATTTTATTGAGGAGTCTTTGTGGAGAAAGCTGAACTGCTGCCTGTTTATTTTCAGTCTCAGGCCCACACACACTCATAAATTGACATTTCTCAATTATAGTTTCAATGCTTTACCGCGGCAGGTGTCCAAACTGGTCATTTGCAGCTACGGAAACCGACAAATGCAGAGTGTGTTGGTTGCTGGGTTTTCCCTAACGGCTGAAAGGAAACGTGGTAATCTGATAAGCAAATTACTGTGCATGCAGTGAGTGTGATTCATAACAAGGTTAGCCTTTTTGCTTGGTTTATTTATTTTTAATCAGGCAGCCTCATTTGGATGCCAGTCCTCTCTTTCACATCATAAAACCTGAAACCAGCACAAAAAAGTCTCGACGTGAACAGAAAAGACGACACAATTAAAGTATGAGTCACTTGGAGTAGGTCAAAGGGAGCTGCCACGATTTCTGTCATGGAGACGGAATTTTTAATAAATATGTAGGCTGAACCCTGTGATTGGTGGGTTGCTGGTTCAAACCCTGTAGCAGCTGTGGCTACAGTGTAGCTTATCAGTGTGTGTATGAATGGGTGAATGACTGACTGGAGTGTAAAGCTATACAAGAACAGGGTGTTTACTATTTAATGTTGGTTTATCTTGTTAAGAACTAGGGATGTGCCGACACCAGCAGTGAGTATCTGGCCAATACTACGTGTGTGTACTCCTACTCATACAACAGGACCCGATTAGAGTGTGATGGGAACTTTGTTTCCCTCTAACAGATTGTACGAGTTTGCTCACAAATGCTCTAAGCAGCAGTAATGCAACATAAAATGAAGGCAAGCCACATAAAAAGAAGAAAAATAAACAGCCATAATGGGCTGAACAAACCCGTACTGCAGCATGACTTTAAAGTGACTGTGTGTATTTTTCCTGGCGATAAGGGGCAGTACATACCTAAATCATTGCAAGCAAGCTGTATTTTTGTGTTTGAGTAAGACCTTACCAACGGAAGCCCATTAGGGTCAAAAATCCCTGGGAGCGCAATTGTTGAACGAGTACTTCCTCAGTTGTTCAACATCAGACTCTCTTTCATCACTGGCAACGAGCAAAGAGGTAAATGTTTAAAACCACGTTTATTAATGGCGAAAGTTTTGTAACCACTTGTAACAAATCCGTAAATGTGTTTTGTCCTCACAGGCTCCCGTAGAAGGAAACGTCTTGTCTAATATGGCGTCGCCCAGGGACTTAGACCCGCGTTTATGTATTTTATACCTGATTTTTATGGTTATATGTTACAAAACTGCCAATATTTTTCAACAACTGGGCATCCTTTAATTCTTTTTCAACAACATTTTGATGGAGATTTCCAGAAATTATTGGTGAAAACTACACATGGTCACTTTCAAAGCTGCAATAGCAAATCTGCAAAATAAGCTAACTTTTAAACACAAGCAAGGTCACGAAACACTCACCCCTCCTTTCGTGTATGTTTCCTGGATCCACATCCACCAGAGATCAACATTACCAGAGGAAACGAGAGCGCGCTAAACACCAGTCGCTGTTTTCTAGGTCCAAATATCTTTTGTTGTCCGTGACTTCAAATGGTGTTTTTCTTTTTGGGACTCTGGTAGTTTGTCCTAAAGCTGAAGTGGTAGCAGCCGGCTGTTTCTCCTCTGATATCATTGAGTGGAGAACCTCTCACACCAGTGGTGTTCTGGTGCTAAAGACGTGAGTGTGTAATGAGAGGAAGACCCAAGTACAAGTGGAAGTGCGGTGGTTCGGTGAGACCGACAACCGGAGGGTCTATTATTTCATTTTGGACTGAGCCGTTTTATTAGCTGAGGTTTTTAGACGAATGCAAGAAAACCACTTGATTATATTTTTTCATTTTTTTATCTCCACATGATATTTATATCTATACTATGTTAGAATGTTGTTAAGAGGCATGGAAATGTTTTTAAGCTAGCTTGTTTTGCAGATTTGCCGTTGCACCTTTAAGTAGGTGAGTCACAGAGGAGCGGTGCGGAGGTGAACAGAGGTGACTAAAGGGAGGCCAACAGCCTTGTTCAGTCATAGTTTAATGTTATGACTAATGCTGCTGGGAACATTTTCTTTAGTAAAAAGATATATTTGCTTTCTTCTTGCGTGACGCTTAGTGGCGCCACAGATGCAACAAGTCATGTTTTCAGCATGAGGAAAGGTCACGGGTAGTTCATACCAAGCAGCCAGCAACACCGGTGTAGGGAGGAGAGAGATGCACAGCTTCCTAGCTGGAAATGGAGTTACTATTTTGAGTTTGTGTTAACTAGAGACGACAATATTAGGGTTGATTGAACTCTATTATGGGGCGATGGATGCAGAGGAGTTAGGTGCTCGTCCCATAACCAGAGGGTTGAAGGAGCTTTCTGTCACAGTCATAGCATCCTGGGTTACGACACTATTTAACCCAGAGTTCATTTTAATGAGTGTAATGACATTTAACAGTACTTGTTTTGATACTCGGTATGCCGAGTACTCGAATGTAACAACTTTGTGTTATCGGTGCATCCCTGTTGTTATTATCTTAAAGAATTGTTTTATTTTGAGTTCTCTGAAAGTCAAAGTACTGAATGCTGAAGGATTTAGTTGAAATTTTGACGGTGTAAATAAAGTCTGATGTAAGCCAAGTATTTTCAGACATCTGCGAATCACTGTTTCTTGGCTCACTGACTCACTCTTCGTCTGCCTCTCCTCTTCCGTGACCTTCTGTTGACTCCTGCTACCCGTTGCCTGTTAGCTCTTCTCTGAAGCCTCGGGCTATTAGCTGGCGTTCCCCTCTTTCTGTCTGGCAGAGGAAGAGAGATTGGAGGCTTTCAGGAAGGAACACAAAGCAACGGAGACAGAAAGACTGCAGTTGGATTTGTTGTGGCTTCCACAGGACTCGCAGGTTTCGTGCCTCATTCATATTCCTCCCAGAAATCAGAGATTTGTCTTTGCATTCCCACACCACTCATTTTTGTTTGTGAGTTCTGTCAATTTTCACAGGAATATGTCCTCATTTTCCACTGATTCCCTGCCGTATGGTTCCGTTTATAACCTTGATTTATTCAAAACCTCGGCTTCCATTTCTCTGCGGTTCCACTCTTCCCTTCCTGCTGCAAGACGAGGAGAATAAGACTCACAAAGCTTTCGTTAGCGGCACAGGTGTCACACAGAAAGGGCCCCGCAGGTGATGCTCAGCTCTGAAATGCTTCATAATGAGCTTCTTCAGTCTGAAGAGACAAAGGGAGAAATCTAGCATGTGATGGATGGTGATTGGGGTTAGATATTGTCTTTTGTGAGCGCGAGGGGCGAGATGATAGAGCGAGTGGGGAGGAGACATTGAAGGATAGGATGAAGCTGAGGTTAGAGCAGGAAACATGAGGAAGGAGACAAAGATGTAAGGGAGCAAACGAGACCAATAAAACACATGGGCAGGTTCCTTCAGGGAGTCACGGATCCTTGTTTTCCTGACGGAGGAACACAAGTCTGTCTGCGGTGATTACTTCTGCTGCGTGCCTCGGTCCTCCCACTGCAGTTTACCTCCTTGTTTCAGTAACGATGCTGCCTTAAACATGTATTCACACCGAGGCAATGCCTCTGTCTGTATCTACAGAAAAACAGACTCCTCTTTGTGAGATATGGGAAATGGAAACTTGCTCAAACATAACTTGAAATACTGATATTGCACCAAATTCCCATTGTATCATATAGATGCAAGTTTGAGCGCTCGTCTTTGTTTCCACCGACACAGACGGCGGGAAACCTTTGTGACTTGTTCAGCAGCACCTCATCCCCTCCAGGCCCAGCTGCAAACAGAGCTGGAAAACAAGTCAGTGGTACAAACTGTCGAAGTAAAGAAAAAGAACTCTGTCTTTTATTCAGTCCAACACACAAATGAGCTTCTTTGGACTGAAGCTGCAGTAAAACAAAAAGGGGATTTTGCAATTAGTCTCACTCGTCCTTACTTCCATTTATCCAACTGGACTATATCCAGTTGGCTATAGTTTAGTTCTTCTTGAGAAACCGGTGGATCCCCAGGCTAGGGCTAAGGCAAAAATACACACCACGTTTTTAAATAAATGATCATGTTGCAAAAAGATGCTTATTTGACCAGGAAAGAATATAATTTACCAGCCGGGGTACGTAGAACTCCAACAGCTTTGTTATCAAGATGGTAGGAGTTAAGCATAACTTAGAGGGCCTGTATCATGCTATTTTACACCTTCCAGAGCAAAGATAGGCACAATTATATGGTATAATATTACCATTGGCACTATTAAGATGTTTTTTTCATTCCGTTAGCGCAGAAATCAGACGCTTGGATTCGATGAAACTCCGCCTCACTCTGTGTGAATTCCATAATAGTACACAGCTGCAGACCTGGAGACCACAGATTCACGCCGTCATGTCACACTCAGGGATTGTCAATCATATTCAAAGTGTTGTTCAATTCATTTGTTGAAAATTAATGTATTTTTTACTATTGCAGTCAGAATCACAGGGTTAAAAAATCACTTTGTGTATTTTTACCAATATTGTGCGGCCCTAGTTGGAATGCAGACAAACCAGTCATTTTCTTCACCTTGATATACTGGTGATCTGACCTCGTTATTGGAGACATCTGGTGGTCCATGCTTCAACCATGGGATCTTCTGCACAGCTCCTCCGTTTGAGGCAGACTCACTTTCAGCCTGGAGCGAGAGTCATGGCCTCACACTTAGCTGCATGCTGAAGGTGCATGGCATGAAGATGCAACACAAACAAGACCCCATCATCTCCACAGCCTTGCGATGTCATCCATGACCACCACAAACCAGATCAGCGATGAGATGGATCTCTGGGAGAATCCAACCCACACCTGGAACATGTTTGCGCTTTAGCAGACCTTTTGTTCTTTTGCGTCGACTTGTCTCAGACAACAGTTGATTTTACAAATTACTCCAGCTTAGCTAAACTCTAACATTATGAACAAGTGTTCCACCAAACTCAACAGTTGCACCAGATTAATCCAGATAGCTTCAGCTAGCGAGGGCAGACTTAAAACCTCAGAGGAAAAACAACTGTTGGTTTTCAGGTGAGACCGAGCTGAAACGATAAAAGAGGTTCTGTCTGAGATGGTTTTTTTATTGCTTGAGGATTTGGATGCTAATTATTTCCAGTGAGGCTGCTGTGCTCTAATTAAAGGTTTACTTGGGATGTGAGTAAACCTCCAGGTTAATGAGCAAAACTGTAATTATCCTGTAAGTCGGCATTATGGTCAGTCCTAACAAACTCAAGGGTGCACACAGTAAAATGTGCTCATCTGGCCATGCCGCTGTCCTCAGAGGAGTGTGTTTCAGCTTGTCTGAGCAGGAAGCACACACACACACACACACCAGGGTTTAATCCCATTTCTCATGAGAGCAACCACTGGCTGAAAGAGGCAGGGGTTTGCCAGCAGCTTATTTTCAACCCAGTGCTCTTCCACTCCAAGGGATCGGAGCGCTTCCTCTTGTTCGGCGTCGGAAGGACAGACGCATAAATTATTGAAACAAATGTTTGCAGCTGGAAGGGAAAAAGTCCTCCTGAGTCAGAATGTGACTTAAAGTGATCGATGTATCTACGAGACTCTAGCCAGGACTCTTACTTGGACCAGCTCGACAGCAAGGTGTCTCTTCTCAAGTGCGCCCCGTTTATTAGCAGTATATTGCTTTTGGTCTTAAACTTCAGTCCCGTCGGTTAGAAAAAGGCTCTTGAGTGCCGTGCTGCTTAGATTTCAGGGATAAGAAATGAAAGGATGGAATTCTGTCAGCCTTGGGTCAAACTACAGGAAAAGCATCTTCTCAATTGATGCTTCAAGTGTCCCAGTTTTCATTTTTTCACCTTAAAATGTTCACTTCTTCCATCCCAGGTAAAATGCTTTTTACACCAGTTTGGCAGATTAAGCGTATATCTTTTACATTAGGCACTTTTTGTGTAACTTCTGTCCTTTTTTAGTTTTCCTGACACAGCTGCATCAACATCCTGGGTCGTAGGATCATTCTGATTATTAAAGATATTAAAGACTTTTGCACAAATGCAGTAAACATTTGATCACACCTGCACAAAAACGTTTTTATGAATCTTTAACGCTCCACTGAGCTCCATCGTTAACAGCAGGCTTGTCTTTGTTTTGTTGTTACAGACATAAATATGGCGGGTGAGCCTAAACCATACAGGCCTAAAGCAGGCACCAAACGGCCACTCTCAGCTGTTTACAGGTAAGACTGCTGCTGCTATCAGTGTAAACTAACATTTGCAGCCATCTGTTCAATATGATCTCGACTATGCTCATTTTTGCAGTTTTAAACCTTGAATTTCATTATTTTTTCATATTCCTCTGCCCTGAGTGCAGCGTAAGGCTCAAACATGCAGAGGAATTATTGTTCTCCATTAGACGTTGTCCTGGTTTTGCTGGTCCCAGACACATATTTACGCTGCTTGCTTACTGCATTCAGATGTGATAAAGGTCCAGTTATGCTCCACAGTCACTGGTGCGCTAAACCCAAAGGAGATGTTAGCAGTCCCACCAACTGATGCTAGTTTTTATTGTTGGTTTGTTTCATGCCTCGGCCTCTTTTACTCATTCATTAGCTGGAGCATTGTGTTTTTATAAATCCTCATTTGCATTTCATAGCTGCAGCTGAAAAGAGACAGGATGTAAAATGGTAATTATGAGCCAGGAACACAAAACCCACAGCAAATCTTTCTGAAATGGAATAATAAAACATAAATCCTAATTAAGATTCCTGTGAAAGGCTGGATTTTATTACAGGGCCGTCGGAGATTCTCGTCTCTTTTGCTTCTGTTGCTACCCTGAACTCAGATTTTCTTATTTCAGACACTGAAGTAAAAGGTTTTTGTTGCCATTTTTCACTGATGGATTGTCAAGCCAATTCATTTTGTTTTTAAAATAATCTTAATAAACTTTTGTTTACCTAAATTGTGCTAACATTAGTGCACCATAAGCAAAAAAATGTTTATGTTTGAGGGTAATTCATAGAAAAAAACAACGGTAGATATTTATGCTTTTCACGACTAGCCTCACTAATGTTTGTTTGTTTCCTTTTTGCAATCCTTTCAAAATAAAAGTAAAGCAACAAAAACATCTGGATCAGGTCGAGTTATTTTCTTAACAGATGGGAAACCGATAATCAAAGCTCTATTGGTGAAGTCCTGCAGTAACAGCTGGATTTAGTTATAGCCACAATGCTCACCTTATTCCAGTGGTAATCAGATTACATGGTGAATATCACACTTTTATTTACAGGCAAAAATGACTCCAAAATGGATTATTTTATATAAGTTTTCAGCCCTGATTTCTAATGACTAGCATTGGTTTTAGTCTGTGGGAAACCATCATTTTTTATTTACTTCTAAATCATATATATGTGTGATTTGTTTATTTTCGGTTTTACTCACGTGGATGGCACATCGTCTCTAGTCAGACCTGATCAAATCTGTGTTTCTCTCATGAACTCCTTTCTCTCTGTCTGCTTCTCCCCCAGCGGTTATGAGTTTGATTATGAATACTACAGAGATGATTTCTACAGCAGGTAGGTTTCACTCATATTCAGCCATACCGGTTTGGGTCAGTGTTATGTTAAAAATGGTGTTAGAGTCTATAAATGTTTATGATGTGAGATCTTTGATTTTGCTATAAATCAGGGAGCTAATAGACGCCCAAAAGATCAAATAACAGCCAACTTCCTGTGTGTGTCCAGGAATTAGAAAACACGTTTTTTCTAAAAGCTTCACCAACAGGCCTAAACACTGAACGTTTTTGTTTGAAAGGAAACCTTCAGTAACCATGTTTTAAGTGGTTTAAATGGTTTCTAACTTAGGCTTTAAACTGGATTCATAACATAATTAATTACATTAGGAAACAAGTGCGTCCCCTCCTACCAGGAGACGCGAATCAGCAGCGAAAGCTAGTCCCACAGGGTATGTCTCGGTACGCTAGTTTTTCAGGAACAGAGTTCGTAACTCACTGGTTTATGAGGTTTTTCACTTTTTGTCACCATAACTTTTGTAGTTTGTATCAAACCAGCAACAAAATATACGTTACACTAAAAACTCTTTGCTGTAAACAAAGATATCAACTTATTTTAGATTTTTACTTAGACGTTCTTTAGATTTAGGCTTCAGAATGTCAAACGTTTATTTTGTAAATAACATTTTCATTCTTTTTATTCATGTTACTTGAACGCCCTACATTGTCTAGATGATAAAGGTTAATTATAAATCACCTTCACTCATATAGAGTCAGAGGACTCTAAAGCACCTTACACTACAGTGAATCATGTATCCCTTCACACACACACACACACACACACACACACACTGATTTGATGCTGCAGGAGAAAACAACAAAGTACCTTTTAGCTTTTTAGAGTGTAATACAGGAACATGAACAGAAACCAGTTTAATCCTCTCTTTCTGATTAATGAAGTGAAACAGAAACACAAACTAATGACGTCCAACTGAATCTTCTTACAACAAAATGACAAGATCATGTCTTTAAGGTCGGCAAACATTTTTATTAAATTCAGCAACGTTTTTAAAGCATTTTTGTGATTGTCGTGTTTTAATGTCGGTTTGGATCAAAGATTCAAACTAATGAGAAAACTTGATTTCTCTTGTTCATCAGCAGCGATCAGCGCGCTCGTCTGCGGAGGCATTTTGTCTTCTCTAAATGTCAGTGGTGTTGAGAGCTGACGCCTTCATTTAACATTTAGCACCCTCCTCTTTTCCTCCTCTGTGGAGGGAAAACCTTCATCCACATAACGATGTGGGGAAGTCTAATTGTATCAGCCATAGTGGGACTAGAAGGAGCTGATGTCAGATAAACTCTTGAGTTCTGATAAATGCACTTTCTCTCCTCATGTCTCGTAGAAAAAAAGAAAAGTGACTTACAGTAAAAGTGATCTATTTGTTTTTGTTCAAGGCTTTTTGATTACCACGGCAGGGTGGCCCCCCCACCCAGAGCTGTGATCCCTCTGAAACGCTCCAGGGTGCTCGCCCCTTCTTCCCGCCGTGGGAAGACCTCCTTTCCCATCAAAACGTCCTCCTCTTCCTCCTCTTCTTCCTCCAGAGCTCCCACGTCCTCCTCAGGCGTCAAACGTACGTACAAAAATACTTTTTTACATTTTTCACATTGATTTAGTTTTAAAATTGTCTTTGCTTGAAGCACCTTTTTCAATTAAGATCACCTCCACAGGTAAATGTTTGTCAATAATCTAAAAATTTCAGATTTAAAAGTCTGTTAAGTTGGTTTTGTCTGAAAAGGCTCTAATTTACCATCATAGGATTCTGTCTTTAAACAATAAAATATATATAACTGAGTGAAAAGCTGTAACCGCACCTCTGTGTGCATGTTTATTTATAACAGCTATATACATACATATATATATATATATACATATATATACATACATATATATATATACATATATATACATACATATATATATATATACATATATATACATACATATATATATATATATATATATATATATATATATATATATATATATATAGCTTAGATTTCAGTTGAAGGCCGGTTTCCCTGAGCAGAACCTGTTCAGCATCCATCTGGATCTCATTTACTCTCTGATTAACTGGAGATGCATTAAAACATCCTGAATGTAATTAGTGTGAGATTGGGAGCATCTCAGTGGTCAGCTGAGCGTTAGCGTCTATCTGCAGTCTGTGTAATTGGTTGCAGGGTTTGTGTCATTGTTGGCCGCCTCGGCCCGGCGTTATCAGTCTTAGCAGCTTGGTCCGGTCCCGTCAGGAGGACCTGGCTGCAGCTGCTATTACAGCAAAGGGAGGAGGAATTTAAAAAAAGCCCATTTCTTGTCCTTTTTTTGGATGGAGTCAATAAATTCTCCTCTGTGTCTGAGCGGAGCTTCTGGACGTAGGGGAGACTAATTTTCCCCCGCCGAGATCGTGAAAAATGGCTGCTTGTATTGACTTTGGCTGAGACGGATTGGATGGGAGAATAAGGTTAGGGCTGTCCAAACAACAGGGTGAGCGGTTCGGACCGCTGTGGCTGCGCGGCTAATGATTCACTCCAGCAGATAAATAAATAAACACTTTGTGTTTACATTCGGTGGATTTAATCTTTGCTCTTCGAAGTCCCTTTCAAGGAAAAACCAACATCCTAAAAGTTTGAAAGAAGTCTTTTTCCAGAAAAAATAATGTTGGTCCTACTTTTATCAGACTCAGTTTGTGGTTTTATTCCATAGATATGCGTTTTAGGGTGATTGCTTAAACAAAGAATGATTTAACATATTTTTTCATTTTTAATAATGTCACCACAGAGGCTTGCATCAATACGCTAAAGATGTCAAAATAGGGAATCAGAACTTAAATTCTGAGGCTTAGAAGGTTGAAATGAAGATGAAGAAGCAGCTATGTGAGGAGCCTCCTTAAATAATTTAAAAACCGCTTCCAGTATAGAAATCTTATTGAACACTTAAAAATGTGCAGTAGCTTACCCAACATGAAAACGAAGAAAAAAATCTGGGGGGAAAATGTATACATTTTATCAAATGTTTTTCATCAGCATCAATGCCCTCAGCCTTAATATTTAATTCAAAGAGGACCTAGAATGTAAACCAACATGTTCCTTGTTGTTGTTGAATAAGACAGCTTGGGTGGTCAAAGTATCATGCCAGAAAGTCAAAGCTGTGTGTGACCTACTTTTTATGTAAATTAGAAAGTTGAAAAAGGTGAGAGAAAAACTTCTGTTCTGAGAAAGTCTTCCTTAACACGTAATAAGGGGGAGCCACGCCTCCTCAAACCTGCATGTGTCTGAGGCCTTCTGGGGAAACCAACCAATCAGCAAGCAGCTCATTATCATATTCATGTCCTGGTTGGGTGGGAGGGGCTAACAGCTCTTTTCACAGCAAGGCTGGTTTAGGGGGTTTAGAATGGCCTGTATCAGGGCTCCTGGGACAGATGAAAGCCAAAAGAACATTTCTGATGCTTTTTAGAGGCTCAAAGCTGTTTTAGATTGTTGATTAACTGCATTCTAGGACCACTTTCACCTTTAAACGCAATTCAGCAATGTGAAACAGTTTCATCATTATTCTTGTATATAAAAAATAATCGGTTTTCATGGATTGATACTAAAAACTACTTGATTAAATATAGTTTATAATTGATACCTCCATTTGGGACATACATTGAAAACAGCTCTCACAACCTAACTCTAACTTTTCTTTTCTCTTTTAAATATAAACAAAATTTGGGTAATTTATGTAACAATTTTATTGTAAAATGTATTTTTTTAAATCATATATTTTTATAATTTAAAGGAATATTTTAGCAATTTTGATGTCTTTATTTATAAGATAAAAATAGTTTATATCTACCCTTTAGTGGAAAACTGCCTCTTTGGAGGAAAAGTGCTGACATGAGCTAATAATTTGTCAGAATAAGCCAAGACCAAAGGGAGTTGCTGCCATCTTAAAACAACCACAATCTCCTAAATTTCACAATATTTGCAAACATTTACTTAAATGTTTATGATAAATTTGCTGTTAATACAGCAAAAATGTTAAACTCTTGCCATTTTTGACCTACAGACACACCAAAATTGCTACATTTAAAGATGTTGGTGAAATGTAAAGGTAAGTCCAGCTAAATGTCAGATGCCTTGCCGACATTAGGGTAGAGGTTGCAAACAGAGTTGTTAAACAGAGATGAGGTGGCAGGGTGGAGAGAAAGTCCAGCTGAATATAAGAGGGTGTCATCTGCATACAGATACATCTGAGAACTACCGGAAGTTTTGGCAGCATCGTTATTGTATTTAGAGAATAAAGATGGGCCGAGGATAGTGCCCTGAGGCACACCCTTGAAAATAATAAGTGGTTGTTTAGTTTGAAGCTGCTGGACATGGTGGTGGTAAACAGACCAATACTAAAAAACATTAAGAGTTCAGTTCTACCAAAAAATGAGTAAAAAGTTTCAAATTATTCCTTTATTTTGTCTTTGTACTATTTTGAAATGTCTAATTACTTCTGCTGGTGCTTTATTTTCTCCTCAACATCTAAAAATGTATTCAGATATCATTCCCCCGTGTTGTACAGCGTTTAAAACCCTAGCTTCATGTCAAGCTCCTACTAAATCATCCGTCTGTCTTCATGAAGTCCTAGAAATTACACCCATCACTCATTCTCTGATGCTTCTAAATAAAAGCAAGGTTCCTCCACCCTTTTCCTGAAAACCAGACTATCTCCAGAGGCAGTGCTGATGGATCTCTGCTGGATGAGGCGCGTTTGTTTTCTCTCAGCAGCTTATGTGGTAGAAAGCAGCAAAGAGGCCTGGAGGTCCAGATAAATTAAAAACTGTTCCACACTTTCTTATCATCAAAGGACGACCAGTAAGCTGCCCAGAGTGGGGCTCTGATAACGCTGGACTAAGGAAGAGGATACCAGTTTGTACAAATGAAAACAGGTGATGCAGAGGAGATAAGGGGACATCAATATGTTCCCCCATGGAGATATGATTGTATATTCAGTGTCTTCCAGCGGTTTTTTCCTCCCTCTCTAGAAGATTTAAAGTTGATAGCAGCTTTAAAAACAACATGAGAACATCTCTTGGGGTCTCCTATCACACGTTACCTATGGATTCCAATCAGAGCAGGTTTCTTTTCCTTGGTAACATCCATCTTCCTGCTCCTTTATATGGAAAAAGCCTCTGCGTTGACAAATATCATACAAAGAGCTCTGCATCCTGCTGTTTTGTTTTTCAGGTTGAATACTTGTGAAAGATTAAAATGTCCTTTAGAGGAGAATAGCTTACTCCAAGGTAATATGTCAAAGATTTCTTTTTTTTGAGGGGATGTTTATGTTTAATTCATGAATTTAGATGATGCAAAGTGGTGCGTAGAGACTTTGGAGGTGTTGTGATGCTGTGTGGGCGTAAATATACATTGAAGAATCTTGAGCTAAAGAGCCACACGCAGACACGATAACAAGTAATGTTTTGATTTTGTTCGTGTCTCCCGTCTCTGATCTCCAGCTGAAGCTGTAGAAGAAGCTCGTGGGTTTGTTTACAGAGCGCTCATCCGTTCCAGCGCCGCCTCAGATACGATCTGAAAGGTGTCAGGGAGAATTTTCTGTTTTCTTCTCAACTTTTGGCATCATGTATCTCCACTTTCCTTTAGGGAAAAAAAGCATATGACACATTTCATCTGCCGAGGGTTAAGGAACGAGATTATCTTGTTACTTAATGGTCTAAATTCTCTAATCTTCTCCAAACGAGCGCAGCCTCGTTTCAGGCTGAATTCCCGCTGACGTTCCTCTGATAAGTACTTTTATTTTGGGCTGTTATTAGCTCATGACGTATCAAGGTTAAGTCTCAAAACTTTGACATGATGCCGTCGCGCTTCATTACCCAAATCTCAGACGTGTATTGTCGGGAGACCACTTAAGACCCAAAGCAAAGCAGGAAGTAGGAAGCAAATTATTCATGAGGCAGTAAACAGAAGCTGTGGGAGGGAGGATTGTGCTGCTGCATCTCATGCTGAACTGTAAAGTGAGGCAATAAAAATGTTCACGTCTGAGCACGGAGAATGCTTTGATTTCTTTGTTTTGTTGCAGACTAAACCGTTGACCAGACTAGAGCAAAAATCCGTTACACTCTGATCATAAAACAACCTCAAATCAATTCTCTATTGATTGTGTGTTGTAGGAATGAACAGCTGCTTATTTATGTCTAAATTATCATGGTGGAGATTTTTCTTTCCAACAAGGCGGAACAACAAGAAAACTGTTTTTTATACATTTCAAATAAGAGTCGACAACGTTAACCTTAAATATACATTTTACGCCTCTTTTTTAGAAGTTTTTTGTTTTAATGAGACAAAACCAACGTGGGTCATAATCTATGTTTACTTCCACAACCATGAAACAGAGTTTGCTCAGGTTTTGGCAGAGCCGGGACGCGCTGGAGCAGCGCTGCGCTGCGCGGTGGGCGTAAGCTGCACACTAATCTCTAAATTGAAAACCAGCAGGTCCACAGTTTTAGCTGGATTATATTTCAGTTTGTCAGACTGAGGCATCCTTCCCCGAGGAAGATGTGACTCAGAGCGATGAGGGTATTAATGTTTGTGTTTTAGAGCACGAGTGCAGAAACCAAACCAAAACAAACTGACCGAGGCCGTTTGTGTGTCTTTCCAGTGAAGACGGACCAGCTCCAGACGATTAAACGGGAGCTCACGCAGATTAAGATGAAGATCGACTCTTTACTGGGACGTCTGGAGAAGATCGAGAAGCAGCAGAGAGTCGAGTCTGGTGAGGAACACAGACGTGGATGGAGGGAGGGAAATTAAATGTTCACGGAGGCCATAAGTCTTGGTGACACAGCTGGAGATAAGAGCTGCAGAGCTCTCTGTCATCTCAGCAGACAGGTGTCAACGCCACGCTGACTCGGTTCTTTATGGATGCCACAGCGCTGTCAAGGTCATCTGGGCAGAAAATTGTCACACGGTTCTGGTTTTTAATTAGTTCATGACACAAAAACATCAATGCAGCTGTCCAGTTTGTCATTTGGAGTGGTCGAACCAGGTCAGAGTGAAGTCTGAACTTAAAGAACTTCTTCTCCACATAAACTGGTGCATGCAGGAACGCCACTAAAACTAGAAAAGTAACCCTGGACAGATAGCAACACTAAGGAATGAAGACATCAAGCTCCAGAGACAGAAGCATTGATCCAGAGACGGTTTATCATCGCCCAGGCTGCAGTCAAACATGACACAGAAATCAATACTTTCTCTTTTCTTATTAAGGAAATCGCTTTTCCAATTCCAATCAGCATCCTGTGTTATTCAAAGGTAAAACTCTCAAATAAACCATTCAAATTATATAATGTATCAAGTTAAATGTTGATGCAAACTAGTTGAATAAAAAAAACACCAAATTTCCAAAAGAAAGACTGATCAAAGCCATCCCACCAGATTAATGCTTTAATCTGAACCATTTGTTACACAGAAAGGAAGAAAAACATTAAAACATCATTTATTGGCTCGAAATAAATTCTTCAGAGATAGTTTTACTGTTGGTTCTCTGACTTCACTTTCTTCCCCTCTCTGTCTCAGAGGCTCAAAGAAAGTATGAGGACAACTGCGACTCCCTGCATGAGGAGTCCGTGTCGGAGACGGCAGAGAACTCTGGCGAGGAGGCCGGCGAGGGGGCGCTGGACGTGGAGGCAGGAGAGATGACCGATGGGGGCGAGGATGACTACGACGAGGAGGGAAGCCACCATCTGGTAAGAGAAAAGGTTGACGGGACTGTCAGGGGCCGCGAGGAAGCAAAGCTCTTTGGGAGATCTCAAGAAGACACCGTCTTCACCATCTGAAAGCTAATTTTTCAGAATTATTCATGTCCACAGTTGTGACAGATCAGGGCTCCTCGTGAGTAAATGAGAGCGTCTGGACTGACAGTTTCTCCCAGTCCACCGGGGCGGTGACAGAGGACGAGAGCCTCACACACACTTACAGGCTATAATTAAAGCTGTGGGTTTCAGACCTGACATGAACCACAGTAGCCATGAGGCGCTAGACGCACAAGAAGCATTTCATCTCCAAGGCCAGAGAAGAAGAAGAGAAAAAACCTTACTAATTCAAGTTTTAATTTAGTTTTAAAAATGTCAAACTCTCACGATGTCCAATCAAAGAGCCTGTTTTATTTAAAAAACTTTATTTATTACAGAAATTTCACACATCTGATAAGAAGCTTCAAATCATTTCCTACACTAAAATTTAGTTACTCTTAGAGGATGTAAACTTTTAATGTTAAACACGTACATTATACAATCAGATAGATGCTTTTATTTTGTTAAGATCCCACATGACCTGCACTTCTCCCCCCTGAGAGGACTCAACTGTGACCCAGAAGGTTAAAAACCACGACAACAAAAAAATCTACAATGAAAGCAATGATTAAACACAAAATAAATACTTTAGGACGTTATGCTTGGTCCAACATGATGTTTAAGCTTTTGTGGTGGCCATAGCTCCACTGTAGCAGGAGCATAGAGCCCCAGGAACTAGCTCATGCATTTATGTGGCTTGGGCGGTGCTGAGAACTCAGGGAATCTGACGGGAAGGAGCATTGTGAAAATGGCGGCATGACACGTGTACCTGCGTATTATTTATTTGCATAAATGATGCTATAAAGCATAAATAAATGAGGGAAACAGCATGCAGGACCGCGGGGCTTTACTAACGTTAATAGCATTAATAACAACACTAGTCTCACCTGCTGGTGCTTGCAGTCGGATTAAAATGTGAACTCTGAATGCTTTCCCAACTGGATGAGCGATGGTGTAATAGAGCATCATCATGCCTGAAGCGGTCTGACTTCATGAGTTAGCTTTTCAGGTCTAGGAATTGAGTCTAAATCCGTTGCGTTAGCTGCGAACACTCAGCCACACTCGGATGGCAACGACCAAAATCACATATTTCCTTATCAATTGAAATTTCAGTAATAAACCCACCTAATTACCGCCGCTCCATGCCAGATAAAGTCAAACAGTTGAACTGATAGAAAGAGCGTTTATCGAGCCATCTTTTTCTGCTCTAATTCCAACAGAAGCAGCTTTCATCAGTCTCTCCTCTAATGTGATTGTTCTCTCAAAGCTCATATCGATTGCATTCAGCGAAGCCATTTGATCTCGGCGAGCTTTGGCTTCGGCGCTCATTTATCACACCAGCGATTCAAAAAAATAAAAAACAGATTTCCATCAGTTGAAGGTTCTTTTATCAAAAAACACAAAAACTGCCTGTTTGCTGTAATTTCTATTCATTTATTATTATTATGGCAGCTTTTTATTCATGGTTTCCTCTGAAGGTTGAAAGCTGAGTGTCAGTGTTGCTTTCAAGCTGCTATTTAATTGTGATCCTTTTTTGTAACACTGGCTGGTGTTGTAATTATATTTTAGTCTAATAACAGTAATTTGCATGCTGGTGCCTTTAAAACACCCTCAGTGTTTTGTATTATACAGCCGTCAAAACATATTACTCATAATTAAAAAAAATAGAGGAAAAACTTGTAGTTTGCACCATCAAAGCACTTATCCTGAGTCTAATCTATGCCTTTTACATGCCTTAGCACACTGCTTTTATTAGCCATAACCCAGTGAGCGCAGCCTTGATGAAAGCTTTGCATTTTCCTCTATCAGATATTATTTCTCAACAACACATCTGAGGGGTTTATTTGTTTCCAGAAGGTCACGTTGATCACATGTTTAGATAACGTAGCACACAGGGCTGCGCTCCCGTCGAGCCTTTATCATGGCTGACCTTTAAAAAGTTAAATTACAACCTGGGAGCTGACTTCCTTCCTGTGGGTTCTCTCTCTCTCTCTCTTTCAGATAGAGAACCACGTATCAGACATCGACAACTGAGACGAGGTGAGAGCTTCCTGTTAAACCAACGTGTCCATTACAGGACCTCCTCTAGTGCATCCTGATTAAACATCCAGATCTTATTAAAACTCGCTCAACGGCGTCTTCAGTGCCTCCAAAACACGTTAATCATCTCAGAAGTCGCAGGCTCCGTGACATTTAGGGAAGCAGCATCACTGAAGGGCAGATAATACAGAGTTCAACACAGGGAGCGTTAATGGCGCTCCAATGGGCCAGAACTGCCCGTAAACAACGTTATGATAATTGAATTGTGAAGAGGTGGGGGGGTGTTGAGGCCTAAGGTAAAGAGCTCCCTGCTTCTCCTCTCTCAGGGCGGGGGTAATGATGCAGCACTGACACCATCTGGCTGGGCGGCGGCCAGCTCGTCATATTCAGTCACAGAACGCTCTCGATAAGCTCCGATACTGAAAATACAAATAATGCATCTGCTGCTTCACTTCGGTTAGTAGAGGACACTAATGTGAGTCGATTAGGGGAATTGTATGAAGCTGATTCAGATGCAGATGTTTTCCCATTGCAAAGGAGTTTCTAAAGTGTTTTGAAACATTTGCGAGGGTTCGGAAGTTTTTGGCCTCGCTTTTGTGTTGCTGGACTTTTGAGCAAATATCTCCACATGAACATTTCTTTGAATCCAGAAAGTGAGAAAAATGAGACGGTTTGAGACTAGATTGCAAAGCTGTAGCGGTTTGTTCAGAGACATCCTGGCCATGTTGCATGTTGTACGTGCAATTTAGTCTCCAACTCGTTGCTTCTAAAACAGACTTGTGGCTTGTTTTTAGCACCCCCTAGTGTTCGTTGGCAAAAGTAAAACTTCTCTCCTCGCTGTGCGTTTGTCTCAGCTGTGTTCATGATCTAAAACATGCTGGAAGCAGACCGCAGCACCAGGCATGTCAGCTCCTTTTTCTGAGTCACCCCGCCACTCTGAAGTTGCAAATGCAGTATTCTGGCCAGAGAGGGCGGTGGGGTTTGAGTAACATTTCATTAACCCTATAAAGGGTCATTTTAGCACATACTGGCTCAAGAACATGATTTAAAATATGAAAATAGAATGGATTTAAGCTTCCATCTTTTCTTTCTAGTGCACACAGCACCACATTTTTAAAGTGTATTGTCTATGGCGCTCAAAGATGAGCCTACTTTTTAGTAGTAATAACAATTGACAAAAATCCTTTTGATAATTGATATTTTGATGTTAGTAATAATTTATGTGGGCTCAGGTGTTTCATCTTTCATTCATTCGTTTAGTGTGTTGCTTCATTTAAGGCCCTGGGTTTGTTCTCCAGCTGTGTCAGGAGCTGTTCAGGTCGAGGTCATTTGGAGAAACTCTCGCTGTGATTGGACACGTTCTCAGACGGGTTTGGGACTGACTCAGCCCAACAAGGACATGCACCCTTTTCTATTCTCAGCCACGGGGTTGGCAGCTTGGCTTCTGTGTTCCACATCACTGTCGCCTTTTTTTCCTTTCCTTGTTTCAACCCACAGAAAATGTTGAGTTTATACTGAGAGAGGAAAAAATCTGAAAACCGAACACGACCAGCAGTGTGTTTTAGTACACACACACACACACACACACACACTGATCTGTTTTATTTAGAAATAAACCGCTCCTGTAGACACTAATGAAGGCTGAGGCAGTTAGATTAAGGTGTTAAAAGGCAAATCCACAGCGAGGAGATAAGTTTTACTTTTGTTTTTTTACTAACTGGACACTAGGGGGTGCTAAAAGCAAGCCCAAACTGCCAAGTGTTCCTTTAAACACATTTACTTCTGAGTTTATGAAAAATGACTTTATTGAGGAACATCTATACTGGTAGAAAACACAAATTAGTGTTTTTATCATCCTACTCATGCAGGTTCTGACTTTTAATTCTTATAACTAGGCCACTTCACCAAACATCTTCACATTACTGTTACTAAATCCCCCTCAATGTGGAGAACAGACGGATGTTTCACTCGCAAATCATGGTTAGAGCTTCAGTGTCCAGAAGGATTACAAGCAAATCCAGCAGAAAACATTTCAAGCTGCCTAATCCTGATCAGATTCCCATCATTTTACAGGAAGTTTGTGGAGGAGAGGCGGTCACACGATGTGTTTTATCTGTGCAGGGAGAGGAAATGGACTCCTGGCTGTAGGTTTTAGACTCCATCATCACCTTCAAGGATCTGTGAGGGATCAAGAAGCCTAATCAGGACTGTAAAGAGATTCTGAATCATGTTTCCAAGCCTGCAGCACAAACCAAATCAGATGTGCTCTTTAATGAAAATAAAAAAATATTACTGTAAGAGTAACTTATTAAAAAAACACTGTAGTGGTCCTGAAATCATGAATCTGATGCAGAGGAAACAGATTTATAAATAAAAGTCTGAAACATGATGTTGATGGGTTGTTGATGCTTTTATAAAAATGTGCTTGCGCTGTAATTTTTCAATCTTTCTTTTTTGTTGTTTTTGCTCAAGTATCAAATGAGTTGAAGTGAGAGCGACCTCCGACCGGAGCAGTGTTCAGAGAATAACAGGAACATGGCTGCCGTCTGGTTTTGGATCAGACTCGTGCATAAAAACCAGTAGCTGTGAGCGTAACGTTATCCAGCTTCATCCACATATCACACAAAACGCCCCGAGGGGCCGTTCCATCATGGACCACGACTCCTGCCAAGCTTGTGAAGCAGAGAGGGCTTCCTGTGGTGGAGAGCCAGCTCTGACACAGGAACTCCTGCCAAGCAGCAGAACCCTGACGTCCTCCTGGTTCAGTCAGTGTGGACCCATTATGCTGCTGCTGCACCCTTTTTATTACTATTATTATTACTATTATTATTATTGTACGTTGAACCTGAGAGGAAGAAATCTGAATTTAATCTTTAAAATGCTCTGGTTGGATTTCCTGTTTCCCAGTTAAATCGCCACCATGTGCAGGTCCAATAAACCAGATTACTAATAAATTACTGCTAATTAAATGATGTTACTAACAACTTCATGTCAGCATGTGCTCCAGTCCCCGTGCTTGCTCCTGTTATGGTTTTATACTGGAAACCAGAGCTCCCAGCTCCTAGCATCAAGTCATCCGAAAAGAACAATTCTTCTAAAAACATCATTTTGAAAAATGTTCAAACCTTTTTCTGCTTCTGTCTTCAACCGACACCTCGTTTCCTGAGTGACTATTTTAAAAGTCAGCACTGATTATTGGTCATAAATACGTACGTACGTGTGTGTCTGTGTTATATGGTGTAAGTTTATTGGATTGTTTAAGCAAAAATGGGCCCAAAAATAAATAATGCATCAAGATGTTTTTGAGACATTGATCAATTTTGCTTTTTGTGCAATCTAGACTAATTTAGTGTTTAGGGTTTAAACTGAAACAGAGGTGCACCGATCATTCAGCCCATAACCAGAATCAGGCGCTTTTTAATGTATTGGAACTTTATTTAAAGCAGTAATCCAGAGTTTTCCCTATTTAGGGATTCATGTATGATTTTTTTTTTTAGAAAGCTGTAAAAGTCTTACCCTGTACTGTCATGAAATGTAGGCAATACTAGTGCTGTCATGAGATTACATTTTTTTGAGACTAATTAATTATGACCTGTAATTAATTAATCAATCTAATTAATCTCTTTTTTTAACCTCACCTACTAATGGCTATTTTATTTAAATTCATTATATTATTGTGGCAGACTAAAAGATTAATATATAACGAAAAAAATGGCTTTATAAAGTCATTTAATGTTTAACAGTCTTCTAAACTTTTCTTTTCCATAACCAAGGCAGAATAATACGGTGCTCTTTTGTCAGTCTCAAATAATTAGTTAACACATCAAGGAACACTTTTAAAAAAAAATTAATGAATTAATTCAATTAAAATAAAATAAAAAAATTCCAACATGTAGGCTAGAAAAGTCCCAGTAAAGTTAAAGATTAAAATGGTAAATAGCCTGTATTTGTATAGCGCCTTTTTAGGCTTCTACAACCCCCCAAGGCACTTCACAACACAGTCATCCACCCATTCACACGCTGGTGGGGATGAGCTACATTGTAGCTACAGCTGCCCTGGGGTGCACTGATTTAAAAATTAAGTGAATGCAATTAAAAAAAATAGTCCACTAAATGTGGCTGTAATTAATTAATCTCAATTAATGTGATAATTTGACACCCCTATATACATTATTATTATTTTTTCTTTTGCTAAGCCTGCTCCCGTCCCATTGAGCCCCATGCAATTTGAATTTAGCGCCGCTCAGCATTAGCTAATAGCGTTAGACATCGGCTTATGTACAGATGTCAATCACAGAGAGGGCGTGTGTTTGCAGAAGTAGCTAGACTTATGCAGATTTGGTGACATTTCTCATGGACAAATAAGTCCATATAAATGGCATAATGTGACAATAATGACCGTAAAACATCTTACTGCCTCTAGGTGATGCCCTCTAAGAAAGAAATCTCTGGATTTCTGCTTCAACCAGTTCAGAATAAAAAAAAAATCAAGATTGCCCTCTCCAAGATGGACGCAAAAAGTGGTTTAACACTAGCCAAGCAGCTAATTTCCTAGCAGTAATTTGTCTTCATTGTTAAAAGTTTCTATTGCACAAAAATCTTAATTGTTTGCATGATCTGATCTGCAGATGCACCAAAGGTTTAAAAATAAACGTTTCCATATATGGACTCTAAAGTCAGGTCTAAAAATAGAGCCCAGAGAACTGGGATCGCTGCACCTCTAACCTAAAACATCAGACTTTGTGTTTTATTTACTCTTCTTTATTTAACCTTGAAAATTCTGTTTCCTGACAATTATTAATTAATAAATAGGTTAGTGTTTTCATTTATTTTTTCATTAATAATTTAATCCAGATTATAACCCAATAGTATTAATCTGTTGCTGGGTAAACTGAGCCACTGGGTTTAAATCGCGTCAACGCTCACAAACAGATCGAACCTTTCAGCTGTCATCGTTTATCTGGGTCACGTTTCCCGTGAATAATCCCACTCACGTTTAATTTCACAGAAACTCTGACGTTTTAATGCCGTTCTGACAGTTTGTTGAAACCAGAGTCGTGGGACTCGTAGAGACGTGTAAGTGACAACTGTTGTATAGAAATGTACATTTTTTTGTAAAGATATTTTTATCAAACGGCATGTTTACTGTAACTTTGTATTTTCAGTTTTCATGTACGGAAAAGAAACGTATTCTACTGTTGTAAGGCTAGATGAGTCATTGTCATTGTAGATAATTATTTGTGTTCTTATTGGTCAATAAAAATGTTTGTGTCAGACTTCATTTGTCTGATTTTATTGAAGGTTTTTATTTTAAGCATTGTACCAAATATGACAAATATTATGGAAGTAAAACAGGAAATAATGAGAACCTTTTCTAGAGTTACATGTGAAAAAATCCAAACACTTGTGATTAACAATATAAAATCCAAATAAAATTCATAGTTTTCATCAAAATTTACTAAATGGAATTTCTGTGATGATAATTTTATCCAGAAACTGATCTGAAGGAAACCAGGAGCTAAATAATTTGTTACAGAACCCAAAAAATCTGATTAAAGCTTCAGAATGAAATATTGGCACAAGTCTAACATGATTACTGACAATGTGGCTGTGGAGCTGCATCCAAACCTCCCATTATACCCTCGATCTGGAAAAACTGGCCTGAAACTGGGATGTGTTTACACACCAGCTAGCTTTGTTGCTAATTTCTATAGCAAACAACATTTTAATATTGTGACACATAATTTCATTTCACTGGGAAGAGAGACGCTACAGCAGCAGACATGTCAGTAAGAAAGTAAACATTTGCTCTGAGGTTTGAGTACACTCAAGGACATCACAGATTGAGTGCTGGACTCAAATAAAGTGCAGCTCACCATAACAAATGCAGTTTCAGAGGAACATGCGGTATGTCAGAAATGGAACTCTGTCAGTGTAAAGTGTGCCTTATCAAAAATGAAATGCTGTTTCAGAGGAACATACAGTCCAGAAATGGAATGTTGCATTGCTAGAAAGTGTAGTTTGTAAGAAATGGAACGGTGTATCAGAAGAAATGCAGTATGTCAGAAATGGAACACTCAACTTTTCAGCTATTTTTCTGTAGTAAATATGTTACTAGATCTTTTTTTTCTTTTTGACACATTCACATTAATGATAAACATGAATTAAGGAATTTAGAAATAAACAACTGCAATCCACTGGAAGACTGACCTAGCCGTTAGCTCATCAATCCAGTCAGAAGGTATCATTAGGGATCTTGTCTTCTCATCTCAAGGGACATCTCACTAAAATTTTACCTGTAATAATGAATCCAAAGGGGTTTGAATGAAGGCAACTGGACTTGTTTGGTTTCTTGAAGATGTTTCGCTTCTCATCTGAGGAGCTTTGTCAATTCTGACTGGAAGATGGGAGGGTCAAGCAATAAAAAGCATGTTTGTTTTTTGCAGTAGGAATAAAAATGTTGGATGATTTGCTAATAATCTTAACATAAAATCAGCATTTACTGCAATAAAAACTAAAAGATGCTAAGTGAACAAATTAAACCTTAAACAAAGGTTGCAGCTCGACTAGCACAGCTCTCCAGCCCCATTTCCAGTTAGAATACCCTTGAAAGATTCCAGCGAGTCACTCTGCAAAGGTGCAACAGATGGCTGATCTAAGGCCTGCATTGATCTGCTGTAAAACATAATGCATAAAGGTTAATGAGGTCCAGCTCCGGTGCCACGAGCAATTAGCCGACTGAATGGAGTCCACAGTGCTGATGTTTGGCATGACTGAGCACAGCTCTTATGTTTTGAACCGATGTATAAAAAAATGTGTCGCTTCTTTTTAAAGCGCTGGAAGCTTTTCCATTTATGCAGAAATAACAGAAATCTGAGGTCAAATAAATTAATATTTAACTGCGATATATTAGAATAAAAATGACTAATTCTACCAGAGCTGTAAGACTAACAAACTTTACATTTTAAAGCTTTTGAAATGAAGTTAATGAAGATTAAAAACTTTATGGATGTGCTTTTCTAGGACAGATTCCTTTAATGTCAGCTTTTAGATCTTGTCTCGTTTTTACCTACTTAGCTAGCTCTGGGTTGCAAATAAACCCAGAAAGTCCTTCACACAGCCAGGTCCCCCACTTCCTCCAGATATATTCCCTTTTAGGTGTCCTAGGTCAGCCTCGGGTCTCCTCCTAGAAGGACATGCCAGAAAAACCTCCCCTAAGAGGCACCCAGGGGGCATCCTGACCACATGCTGACCCACCTCCCCAGGCAGAGGTTCTTCTTCAAGTCCCTGGAAGTTTTTATAGTTGTTCAAGCAAAAGGCTATCTCCTTATTTTGGAGCATTTCAGGCTGCCATGCTACTACTGATCACTTCTGCTGAGCAAGAACCACAGCTGGCCTAGAAATCTAGACACACTGTTGCAATAGCAAAATATTTTTGCTTTGCAGGTTACTTAAGCCACGCTTCGTTATAACCTCAGTACTGTAGGTCTACCCTTGTCCTGAATGATTTTAGATCCGGCCAATCACAGCTCTATGTTTGTAGAGAGATGCTAATCAGCCTTAGCACCAGAGCTGCTATTGAGAAAAACTACAAAGATGGCAGAGGCTTAGAAATGGCTTTGAAATCAACCTTGATCCATTTAGACTTGGACCTTTCTTTGCGACATGAGCAGATAGTCATTTATTTATTTATTTTTTGCTTCTTTTTCTTGTTCTTCTTTGTTGGTGGACTGCCTCATTGATTGATTTCTGTAGCAATGAATACGTTAAATAAAACTATGGAACAGCATTTACATCAACAGCTATGGATCTTTCACAGTGGAGCTATTTAGGATGACAGAAATCCACTTTGGTCTTGGCCATGCTAGTACTAGCCATTAGCTTGTCAATCAATCCATTCATCCATCCATCCATCATCTTAACCACTTACTCCTCACTAGGGTCACAGGGAGCTGGTCCTATCACCAGCACTGATCAGGTGAGAGGTGGGGGACAACCTAGACAGGTCTCCCGTCCATCACAGGGACACACTGAGACAAACAACCATTCACACCTAGGGACAATTTAGAGTCTCTAATTAAACTGACAGGCAGGTTTTTGCACCTGCAACCTTCTGTTACTGCAAGGCAACATAGTGCTGCCAGCTGCTCCACAATCCAGTCAGAACTAAGCTTTATTTCACCAAATGCAGACGCTATAAACCCACTTTAAAATGTTTTACAGTACTAGCAAAACAGATCATTTCAATGAAAGTTGACTAAACTTGTGAATTACATTTTTCATTATTTACATTTGTACTTTCATTAAACTTAAATCTAAATATATATTTCTGATAAAGCCGAGGAACAACATAGAATAGACGACTTCCTGCTCCTTTCTAAAAGTTTGAATGCGTTTGCTTTGCTGTAAACATTCATTTGTTTGGCTCACTGCACAAATCTTAATTAACATTTAGATTGTGTTAGCTTTGGGGGAGCATGATGAGCATATTTCCAAGTTAATGCATATTTAAATGAATTTGCTTGTGTTGCCAGTATTATATCAGGCAACAAAGGTGGGATGAAGTGTTTAATGGAATCGGTTAGAACTGGTGACGAATGAGATGTTGCAAAGTCATCAGGTTTGGCTAAAGAGCGCCGGTGGAAGATATCTGCCTCTCACCGTCCCATTTTTGTCATTTCAGATATTATTTAATGTCTATAAAGGTTAATAATGGTCATCATTTCTCTTCCCCTCAGTACGAGCAGACATGAACGCATCTAAATGCCACAGTATATCGTCTCAAATTGTTTTATTGCTAGCGTAACCTCACTGGATGATATTGCATCGATTCAGAAGCAAGAAAGATCAATCAGTCTCCCTGGCCCGAGATGGAAAAGTCACCAGGTTCTTTAGATGAAATCAATCATGCCATATTTCAAAAATTGGAAACATGGCATGGTGATGAATGTTGATGGTAGATTGGAGAGCAGGTGGAATTGTAATAGTTAATCCTGTTAATCCAAGTCAGGAAGTGACTGCTGTTTGGATTTTCAGGGTCAACAGAAAAGAGGAGTCCAAGGGCGCCAAAGATCTAAAAGACAGACTTAAAAGTCTGAATCTTATTGATCCTCCTACTTTGAAGAATATTTGGTGGATGTGGAACTGCTACGGTCTGCTGAGAACCAGAATCCTGGTTGAGTGTGTCTCAGATTAAAGGTGCAATAAGGTGAAATAATCACAAAACAGTGCAACGTCTTAGAAGGAAGGTTATATTGTCAGTTTTTCTCCTTTTAGAAAGGCTGATGAGGGAGGTAGTCTTTGTTTACAATCTGTACTTCCTGGTTCCAGAGCCAATCATACTTGAGTCCATGGGGTTGCCAAGTCTGCACTGGCAAATGTGTCATTAGACACCAGCCGGAGCCCTAAGTGGGAGCTTAGAGGAAAGAACATAAGCCAGTAAACAGGAGCGACCCAGAAGTTATTTCTTGCACCCGTAAGAAGTCACAGCATCTTTTTGTTTTACTCTAACGTTGGGTAAAGAAGGCTAGAGGCTAACGTTGAGCTAACTGTGAATTACAAACAAATAGTTGGCTCTAAAAAAAAACATCTCAAGCTAATTTTTCAATTACCAACAACTCAAATTTTAAGTGAAATGTATTTATCTACTTAACAACCTACTGCGTATGACTCATCTTTGATTGTTATCTAGAATCTTCTGGCGCTGATCCACAACTGGCAACCATTTCTCAGAGTGGACCCGTTTGTTTTGACACATGGACTGCAGTACCCACATTTGACCACAGGATGTCCTTCTTACCTCATGCACCTTTAAGTCTAGGACTAATTCATGTGGTTCATCGTAGCAACTCACTGTATTATCCCTTTATCCTTCAGAGGCATGAATGAAAATTAACTGGAAACAAAATATACTAAAATAAACCAATTGTAATAAATATTATGATGTTTAGCAAAAGAATTGTAAACAATACCTCATTATTATTATTATTATTATTGTACATTATTATTATTATTATTATTATTATTATTATTATTATTATTATTATTATTATTATTGTACATCAAAACCTTTATGGCTCCAAATGAAGAGAAAAAATAGATTTTTTTAATTGTTTTTATCTTTGTGTGAACACGGTAGAGCGTTTGGCAGCTCTGTTCATGGTTCAAGTCCCTGCCTCAGCCGTTCTGCATGGAGTTAGCTTGTTCCCACCATGCATGTGTAGGTTCTCTCCAGGTGCTCTGGTTTCTTTTCTCAGACCAAAACATGCCTGTCAGGTCAGTTGGAGGTAAACTTTCCCCTAGGTGTGAGTGAGAGTGTGACTGGTTGTTAGGTGGTCCAGTGATGGACTCGAGACCTGTCCAGCGTGTCCCCCTGCTGGAGATGGACTCCAGCTCCCTGAAGCTCTCCTGTGGAAATCTGGTTCTTAAAATGAGTGAGTGAAGACGTTCAAGCACATTTTGATGAAGTAAATCTGAATAGTTGTTATAAAATCAAAGCTACAGAATCTAGACAAACAAAAAAGCCCAAAATAAAATGTCAGATAGTCAATAAAACGTCTCCCTGCAGGTTAAGCTCTGTCTGCTGGAAACTAGACAAGCTAAATCCTTATTATTCAGCTATGTGGACCAGGTTTTCCCTTCAGTCCTGCTCTAATTGATCTGGATCAATGAAACCATTTAATCCAAAAGGAAAAGTTCTCAGCATCATTCAGGGTATCGAGACCTTGGAGCCCCCTTAGCATGAGAGATGAGCCTCATTTATCACTGTTTTATTCTGTCCAGAGAGCCCATTAGGAGCACCTGTCGGAAGAGGGAGTTGGTGAGGCAGACGGAGAGATAAAGGGAGGTGGAACATTATGAGTGATCTTTTTAGAAGTAGCTTGATTTGTCTGCATGTTTGGAGGTGTCACTTCATAATGGAATGAGTTCTTTTGTTCTGCAGGGAGGTCGAGGTGGCTCAAGGACAGCTGAAGGCCTCCAGGCCATGGTTTCCAGAGTTGATACGACTTTATATGAGCTCCCATAACTCTCCATGGAGATGGGCTCCTAATGGAAACAAGGCATTATGCATTTTAATGGGGAAATTATAACAGAGTAGATTGAATTATGAGTAGCAGGGGAGAAACGGGACCCTGTAGGTTTTGTGATGGGATCTCCAATTATGTCCTGAAGAGGCCACCGTCCACTCATCCGTGAGTCATCATCATATTTGTCTCAATTTGTATTTTCACTATCATGATTGATGGTTGTTGTGAGAAAATGTTGCAAAAACATTTAAGGTTGTTTTAGAAAATGATTTTCATTTTCTTTCAAAGAAATCCTAAAATATATTCTGATTTAATTCTGACTCCAACTGTTTAGGCCTACGTCTGTTTTTATGTGTTTATGTGAAATAAAGTTAAAAAGAAGGATTTCCTAGCCCATAGGTTGCTGGTAAGGTTTTATTTTGTTTTGTTGACCCAAACATACTACTAGTACTTTACAACAATAATAGTGATGTTTTCGCTGAAATGTTAGCTTGGCTTCTAGAGGATGGATGGATGAATCTTAGATTACTGTTGAGAAATTTCAGATCTATATATGTAGATGTAAACTTTGATAAATGCATGTATGTACACATATTGTATGTATGTATGAAAGAGTGGCTCAGGCAGCATGAGACATCATTTTCACACATGGATTGGCCACCACAGAGTCCAGACCTTAACTCCATTGAGAGTCTTTGGGATGTGCTGAGAAGGCTTTGTGCAGCGGTCAGACTCTACCATCATCAATGCAAGATCCTGGTGAAACATTAATGCAACACTGGATGGAAATCAATCTTGTGACATTGCAGAAGCTTAAACAATGCCACAGTGAATGCATGGCGTAATCAAAGCTAAAAGGGGTCTGAAATATTAGAGTGTGACCTTTGTTTTGGCCAGGCGGTGTATATGGACAACAAATCTAGCCTAAATGGTCTATAGCGATAATTAAAAATACCCCCAAAAGGAGAAAACACAGGGCATCTCACTAAAAGTAAACGAGAAGAATGGAGCAACACTCCACCAAAACCAAGTAACAAGAATACGAGGTGACTTTCACAGCAGCACTCTTCAAAACGTAACTACAGGAACTTACATGAATGGAACACTATATTCTCTAATAGTCAAAGATCTGATGCTATTGAACACTTACACTACGCTCCACGCTATTTACTCAAACTCATCAAAGCTAAGAGTGTCTCTCCCAACTAACTAAGTTATCTGGGGACATCATCACAGATCTGAGCCCCCTGAGTAACTGGCAGCCCTGGTTTCTTTAACAGCGCCACTACCTGGCTATCATCAGGGCAACTGGTAACAGCTGAGCTGGAGCTGCAGTGCTGCACTGAAAGTGGCATAGTGCAGTAGCAACAGGAGCTGTCCTTGGTGCTGAACCCCATGCCCCTGGGAAGGAAAGGCGGCAACCATAACACTGTCAATGAAGCTTGTTTTTTAAAGTCCATTCAAATGTATTATTTGTTCTTGTCTAACTCAGGCTTCTAATTTTCTCACCCACCTGTCCTTCCCTCCCTGTTCTTATAGTCCCTGGCTTCTACTCAGTTTCGACTCATCCGAGTACCCAGCAACCTCTCTTGTTTTTATGAACGTTTCAGAATGGAATAAAATAGCTTAAATAGTCATTTTACTACATATAATGAAACTGCCTTTTATTCCTGAGTCAGCCTCTTTCTGCCTGGCTTTGGGTCCACTCGTCCACAAAACTATTCTCCCTCCCACTATCAAAACACAGATTTAATGGAATCAGTCAGTCATGAAGAAAAGAATTAATCATAAACCAAACAAAGGAAATCATAGTAATTACTCTGTTGCACCCACTCTGGCTTTTACAGCAGCTTGATTGCTTTGAGGCAGAAATTCTACTGATGGAAAAAAAATATTCTTCACACTCCAACTTTATTGTGATTTTTTTCTGTTTCCTGTAGGATTTTTGATTTGAATCGAGCTGCAGACTGAAGACATCTTTCCTCATTTCATGTTGTAATGTTTCATCATCATCATCATCCTCATCATCATCATCATCATCATCATCATCATCCTCATCATCATCATCATCATCCTCATCATCATCATCATCATCATCCTCATCATCATTTTGCCAGTTAGAAAATTAATTGATGATTGAATGAAATCTGTCACCCATCACTGATGTCTAAATACTGAAAAGTTAGCATTATTTTCATTTTTGTGCCACGAGGATTTTTGAGATAGTGATCATGAAAGTGACAAAATCAAATTGAAAAATGAATCTACAATTATTTCTTTACAAACTCTATTGCTCATTTCAACATATTTGACCATCAAGAGGACACGGTTGGGTAATTCTTATCTGAATATTCATCTTGATGGTTTTTTATGATCTCTCTGGGATTAAAAGAAATGAAAAAGGAGAATGAATTTCTGAGAAATGAATTTTCCTTTATCCATTCAAGCCTCATTCCAAGGCCAAATTGGCTATTGATCTTCATCTCTTTGTCTATTAGGACAGAACCTTGCATGCCAAAATTGGTCCGTGCCATGATGGCCGCCCATATCTCAACGCTGATTGATTCTGTGCAGGCTGGAAGAGGCAGGCCGAGGCTGATGGGAAGAGGGGGATGACTGTCAGCCTGCCAGCGGTGCACATGAGCAGCAGAGCAGGAATCCACACCAGATATTACTTCTGCATGGTTTCCCTGGCCCACTTTAATCCACACACCCTCTGGTGTTTATGTAGTAAGGTGGAGAGGAATCGGAGGATCGTTCCTCCCATCGTTCATTTAGAGTGATCTGGAAGAATGGAACGAGGGAGCAGAGAAGAACAAAACCTCCCTTCTGTGACCTAGACGAACAGAAGCTTTGATTGCTTTTTTATTATTATTTTTATAAAAAATGCGTTTACTGATTGAAACCAGAAGGGGAATGATTTTCCTCAAAAAGAAATGAAAAGAACTTTAATTTATTAGATTTTGCAACAGGGATTTCACGCATTAATTCATTTAAATATAGTATCCATATTTTTTAAACTTTAAAATGTCCCTGAAGTGTACAACCACTGACTGGTGGTGAAGAAAACATCACCTTTGAATTTTTGCTGGGAATATCACAACTCAGTTTACTGTCACTGGGAATATTCATGACACATAAATCAGTCAGATGGTGAAACAAGTTCATCTGTTCTTCTGTCAGTATTTGGTTTACAAATTACAAGCCTGTTTCAAAAAGTCCCCGTTTGTGATGTCACAAAAAGGACATTGGCATTTAATTCCCTCTCACCTAGAAGAGAGTTACTGCCGGAGGAACAGTGGCTCTATGTCAGAAATGACTCGGGTTGGACTGGCTGAACCGGGAGTTCGGTTGTGGCGTGTCAGAATAACCCAGACGCGGAGTGAACTGACGTCGGGAGGAACTGAGCACGCGGCTTTGATCTAGGAACGCGGCACGTCACTCGATGAGTAACGAGGAAGTGCGAGCGCTCCGGCAAAAGAAAAGAGACTGACTTACAGTTAGTAGACAGTCCGTCAGCAGGTCTGGAACAAGGGCTGACGTCGAACCGAGACTGGTCTGGAATGTGGACCGATCCGGATTAGGAAGTGGCTGGTAAGCTGGGTAAACTCGGAACCAATAGTTCGCTGTGAGCGATGGCTGAGTGCGGGAGCGGGCTGAATCACTTCCGTATATAGTCTCGGGGAGATGACGTGGATCTGAGGCGCCGGTGAGGAATGCTGGGAAGTGGAGTTCTGGTGACGGTGGAGCGCCTGGCGGGGTCGCTGGAAGTAGAAGAGGTGGAGGCAGTGGGACCCGTGACAGGACCCCCCCCACTAGGGCCGGCCCCAGACGGCCCAGAGCGACGGGACCAGAAGTCATCCAGGAGAGCCGGGGACAGGAAGGAGCGGGTAGGTTCCCAAGAACGCTCCTCCGGCCCGTAGCCGACCCAGTCCACCAGATACTGCCAGCCGCGGCCCCGACGGCGAGCGTCCAGGATGCGGCGGACATCGTACACCTGATCCCCCGAGGAACAGCGAGGGGGCGGCACAGGAAGAGGAGGAGGAGCCAGAGGGGAGGAGACCACGGGCTTCAGCTGGGAGACATGGAAAACAGGGTGGATCCGAAGAGAGGATGGCAGGCGAAGGCGGTAGGTGACGGGATTGATGACCCGCAGCACGGAATAGGGGCCCAAAAAGCGAGGGGTCAACTTGCGGGAACCCGCCTGGAGCCGGAGGTTCGCCGAGGAGAGCCACACACGATCCCCAGGTTGGAAAGAAGGCCCGGTCCGGTGGCGACGTCGATGCTGGCGGGCGTAAGAGGTGTTGGCCCTGGTGATGGCGGCACGAGCCCGAATCCAGGCAAGGCGGCAGCGGCGGACCAGGGCTTGGGCGGCTGGCACTGTGACTTCCGACTCCTGATGGGCGAAGAGAGGCGGTTAATAGCCGTTACAGACTTCGAACGGAGACATGCCGGTGGCAGAGGAAACGTGGAGGTTATGGGACATCTCCGCCCAGAGGAGGTACTTGGGCCAGCAGGAGGGCTGGGCGGACACAAAGCAACGTAAGTAGCGGCCGAGTTGTTGGTTGGCCCGCTCTGTCTGTCCGTTGGTCTGGGGGTGATAGCCGGAGGACAGGCTAACGGTGGTCCCCACAAGATGGCAGAAAGCTTTCCAGAACCTCGAGGTGAACTGAGGGCCCCGGTCGGACACCACATCCTGTGGAAATCCATGGAGGCGGACCACTCCCTCTAGGAGCAGCTCGGCAGTTCGTTTGGCCGTGGGCAAGCCCGCCAGGGCCACCAGGTGAACAGCCTTGGAAAAGCGGTCTGTGATAGTGAGGATGGTGTCCAGGCGGTCGACCACGGGCAGACCAGTCACAAAGTCGAGCCCGATGTGGGACCAAGGCCGCTTGGGCACTGGAAGGGGCTGAAGAGGTCCTGCGGTTGGTTGATTGAGGGACTTGGCTTGGGCGCAGGTGGCACAGGCCGCAACATACTCCAGTACGTCCTGTTTCATGGTTGGCCACCAGAGGGCACGGCTCATAAACTGAAGGGTCCGTGTTCCGCCCGGGTGACCTGAGAGCCGGGAGGTGTGGCCCCAGGCCAGGGCTTCTGGGCGACAGGCTGTCGGGACATAGAGCCGGTTGGTGGGGGTCTCTGCGGGTGCCGGGTCTGAGAGAAGAGCCGCCCTGATGGAGTCCTCCAGTGGCCAGTGAGCGGCGGCCAGAAAACGGTGTCCGGGAAGGATGGTGGTTGGTGTGCGAGAAGGAGCAGATTGGCTGAAGAGACGCGACAGGGCGTCGGCTTTCAGGTTCTTGGATCCTGGTCGATAGGCAATGTGGAAGTTGTAGGGTTCGAAGAAAAGAGCCCATCGGGCCTGCCGGGGGTTGAGTTGGCGGGCGGTTTGGATGTGGATGAGGTTTTGATGGTCGGTCCATATGAGAAAGGGGTCCGAAGTCCCTAGCAGCCATTGTCGCCATTCCTCCAAGGCCCACTTAATAGCCAGGAGTTCCCGGTCTCCCACCCCGTAGTTCTGCTGTGTGGGAGTGAACTTCCTGGAAAAGTAGGCGCAGGGGTGCATCTTGGAGTCAGCGCCCCGTTGAGACAGGACAGCGCCGGCGCCCACCTCGGAGGCATCCACCTCGACCACAAAGGGGCGAGAGGGGTCAGGGTGAGTCAGAATGGGTGCGGAGGTGAAGCGGCGAACCAGGGTTTGGAAAGCCTGAAGGGCTTCGGGGGTGAGGCGAAAGGGTCGGTGCTGGTGCGTGGATTTGGTAAGAGCGGTGAGTGGAGAGGCTACGGAACTGAAATTGCGGATGAACCTCCGGTAGAAGTTGGAGAAGCCCAAGAAGCTCTGTAATTGTTTCAGGGAGGTTGGAGGAGGCCAGTGGGAGACAGCCTCGATCTTCTGGGGTTCCATTGCCAGCCCCTGGGAGGAGATGATGAATCCTAAGAAGGAGGTGGTCTGTTGGTGGAATGCACATTTCTCCAACTTGCAGTAGAGTCCGTTCTCCAGCAGTCGGGTAAGGACGGCCCTCACGTGGGTTACATGTTCTTCCAGGGTGTGGGAGTAGATTAAGATGTCATCGAGGTAGGCGAACGCCCACCTACCTAGCATGTCGCGGAGGACATCGGTGATGAGGCGCTGGAAGACGGATGGACTGTTGCATAGGCCGAAGGGCATGACCAGATATTCGTAGTGGCCTGTGGGCGTGATGAATGCTGTCTTCCACTCATCTCCTTCTTTGATACGGATCAGGTTATAAGCGCTGCGGAGGTCTAGCTTGGTGAAGATGGAGGACTGAGTGATGGCGTCCAATGCCGTGGTCATCAGAGGAAGAGGATGTCGGTCCCGAATGGTGATCTTGTTTAGACCCCGGTAGTCTATACAGGGTCGGAGCTCTCCTCCCTTTTTCTTTACAAAGAAGAACCCTGCGGCCCCAGGTGACTTGGAGGGCCGGATGGAACCCTGCTGAAGGGCCTCGGTAATGTAAGAGTCCATGGCTCGGGTCTCTGCTGGGGACAAAGAGTAAAGGCGACCCCGGGGGGGAGTGGTCCCTGGTTGGAGCTTGATCTCCAGGTCGTACGGGCGATGAGGTGGCAGGGAGTTGGTTGGGCATTTGGAAAAGGTCTGAGCCAGGTCGTGGTACTGAACAGGGATGAGGGACAGGTCAACGTCCTCCGGGGGCGCTGGGGCCGGACTGAGTTTGAAGGGAACCTGGTGGGCTTGGCAGGCAGGTCCCCATCCCAACACCTTACCGGTGCTCCAGGAGATGTGAGGTTCGTGGCGGCAAAACCAGGAGTGGCCCAGGATGAGCGGGGTCGATGGTGCTTGAATTACGAGGAAACGGAGGCTCTCTGTGTGCTCGTGAATGACCATCTGGAGGTCGGTCGTCCCCTGACGGACCGGGAAGGGTCGTAGAGGGGTCCCGTCCACGGAGGTGACTGGAATCACGTGGGTCAGTGGCGACAGAGTGATGCGAAGCTGCCGGGCCAGGGCGGCATCCATGAAGCAGTCAGAGGCACCTGTGTCCAGTAGCGCATCCAGGGTCACGGGTCCTTGGGGCAGGTGTAGGGTGACCGGTAACAATGTTCGAGAGGATGAGGACCGGGACATCCCAAGCAGGACTCCTCCCGGGTCTACTTGGGGTCGTCGTTTCCCGGGCGGAGAGGGCAGATAAGGCGTCGATGGCCGGGACTGCCGCAGTAAGCGCACAGACCCTCACGGAAACGTCGTTCCTTCTCCTCAGGTCTCAAGTGTCCCAGTTGCATGGGTTCGCTCGTGTGAGCGGGTTCCTGGAGTCGAGGAGTCGCTGGGAGCGCAGGAGGAGGCAGATCGGTGGTTCTGCGGCCCAACATGCAGAGATCCAGCTAGAGGGCGAGGTCGACTGCTTTATCCAGGGTAGTAGGCTTCTCACGTCCCACCATAGCGTTCCGTATACGAGCGGAGAGCCCCTCGAGGTAAACCGCCGTCAGCGCCCCATCCCCCCAGGTTAGCTTGGCTGCGGTGGTACGGAACCGGGATGTGTACTGGGTCACCGTCTGATTGCCCTGGCGGAGTTGGAGAAGCTGGGTTTCAGCAGATGTCTCGCTGCCTGGTGGCACAAACGTCTTCCTTAGTTCCCCCACAAAAGCCTCGTAATCATTGCAGAAGGGAGACTTCTTGTTATATAGGGTGGCGGCCCACTCCGAGGCTCTCCCGGTGAGTAGAGAGGTTAGAAGCCCCACCCGGGAGCGAGGGGTGGAGTATTGGTCCGGCTGACACTCGAAAGTCATAGCGAGGGTGGCCAGCAATCCCTCGGGGGATCCATGGATCCCATCCCATTTATCAGGGAGACTGAGCAGCGGCATCACCGGAGAACTGGTGGGGCGTTGCTGCGCGGCAGACAGCTGCAGGACCACGGAGGCGACAGAGTCGAGCTTGGAGGCCAGGTGGTCCATAGAGGCAGCTAGCTGGGACACTTGCGTCTGAAAGCGTCTGAACTCCGCTGGGTCGTATTTGGACTCAGCCATCCTGTCAGAAACGACTCGGGTTGGACTGGCTGAACCGGGAGTTCGGTTGTGGCGTGTCAGAATAACCCAGACGCGGAGTGAACTGACGTCGGGAGGAACTGAGCACGCGGCTTTGATCTAGGAACGCGGCACGTCACTCGATGAGTAACGAGGAAGTGCGAGCGCTCCGGCAAAAGAAAAGAGACTGACTTACAGTTAGTAGACAGTCCGTCAGCAGGTCTGGAACAAGGGCTGACGTCGAACCGAGACTGGTCTGGAATGTGGACCGATCCGGATTAGGAAGTGGCTGGTAAGCTGGGTAAACTCGGAACCAATAGTTCGCTGTGAGCGATGGCTGAGTGCGGGAGCGGGCTGAATCACTTCCGTATATAGTCTCGGGGAGATGACGTGGATCTGAGGCGCCGGTGAGGAATGCTGGGAAGTGGAGTTCTGGTGACGGTGGAGCGCCTGGCGGGGTCGCTGGAAGTAGAAGAGGTGGAGGCAGTGGGACCCGTGACACTCTACTCCAAGCCCCTCCCAGATATCAGAGCTTCTCAGCTTATAGCAGCCTAAGTGGTGGGCGTGGCCAGCTCCAGCTTATATTATAAAGTGACAGAGCCCTGAAACGGCTCATTCTGGAAGGCTCTGAAAATGTAAAACTGCTGAAACTGCTTAATTTGAGACGGATTTAGTGCAAACAATTATAAACATGTTTTGTATCGATCATAGAACTATTATACCTTAAGAAAAAAGTCATAATAAAAATTTAAAAAATTCACTTCCTAAAAAATTCTTTGATTTTGCTGTATTATTAGCACTATTCTGTTTTCATGTCAAACATAAATTGTTTGCTTTCATCAGTGAATTTATTAAAACATCAAGAGAAAAAGGTTTTAAGGTTCTAAAAGGGTTTATTCCAGTGGTGGGTCTAGGATTTTCTCCAGGAGCCACAAAGGTTATAGAGCATTAGTCCAACATCAAGATTTCACACTGGAGAATCCTATTTGGCTCTTTAGCGCTACTAGTGTTTGGACTTGGAATTGCATCTACCTTTAACCTGATCATTGCACAAAGGACAGATGAGTGACAGGACAGGGGCACTTCAAGGGGGCCAATGCCCCTGTAGCCCCACCCCTACAACCGCCAATGGTTTATTCAATATTAAATGATTGTCAATGAACTTTGTTAATAAATACCAACTTTAGACAACATTTAACAGCATGTTTTGGTCTTTTTATGGAAGCGTGATGGCAAAAGCAAATGAGCTGTTTCTAAAATGTCAAATGAAATGAATCAACCTTTTAAAAGGTTAACCATAACAAGAGAAGCTCCTACTGTTCCAGCTCCAAATGTCTGAGAGCCAGAGCAGCTCCAGCCCCAGATTAACCTCCCTGTAGATAATAAAGCCATCAGAACGGCTACCGATCATAAACGCAGTCCGATTAGTCTTAATCACAGCAGGAATATTAATGTCAGCTCAAAAGTATCAATAAATCATGAGTTATGCTGAGGCTGGCTGCTGAATTTGAATTATATCTTCATGCATAATTTGATTTTCCTAAACAGCTGCTCAAGGTAATGTGAGGGACTTTATGGGAGTTGAGCTCAGGAGAATCCGACCGGGAAGGAGGAGGTGTGCAGAAGGTGGTCTACAACATCAGGGGAGTTGGATTTAATTGCATTTTTTTGCCGAGCTGTCTGAGAGAAGTTACTGCTTCTGTTCACGTGGAGAAAAGAAATGAAGATTTTATTTTTAATGAGGCAGGATTAAACATTTTTAGATAGAAATGTGTCAGGTTAAACTCCCAAATTACCTTCCAGCTTCAAAACAGATCCAGCTGAAGCTGCTGCTGGGCGTCAGGAGCCGTAAGGAGGTTTGTTTACAGCTTCCCAGGCACCGAGACAAAATGTGGAAAAATCAGCTGACAAGATTATGTCTGAATTTAGGTGAAACTTGGTGCTGCTACTTCAAAGCTGCTCAGATTGATATTCTCTTCATAGTTTTTTAGGACAAACATCAGACTGAAAGGCCTGGATTGCTGGGATTCAAACCGGAGACCAAGAAACAAACCCTCCTGTCACACTTCATTATTAACTGCTTTTTTAATTTTTGCTGCTTAAAAACAAAACTGTAAACTGGAGGCTGTTCGTCCGTTAATGAACGTATCCATTTAAAACGCATTTCTGACTTCTGAACTAATGAGTTTGTTGGTTTTCAGTGTGTTGGAAATGGCCTTTAAATGTCCTGTCGCTCCATTCCAAATCCACTTTTATCTTTTATGTATCGATAAACGGTTTTCTGAGAAGAGCAACAAAACAAATACAGCATACAAATATGTCTGAGATCATTAATAGCACTGCAGATGTTGTAAATCGAAAATGGAACACAGATGGGTTTTTGCACAGTTCATTAGTTGAAGTGAAGGTGCAGCGTGTGTGTGTGTGTGTGTGTGTGTGTGTGTGTGTGTGTGTGTGTGTGTGTGTGTGTGTGTGTGTGTGTGTGTGTGTGTTTTCTCCTCAGAGCTGCAGCAGAAGGTTCCTGCAGATGGATCACCCGAGAGCTGAAGGATAACTCAGACTCTAGCAGTTCTCTCATGTTTTTGTTAATTTTCTGTCAACAATGAAAATCCCTAAAAACACGTCACGACTCTGCAGTTTCACACATAAATAAATATACTGAGACGTTGCATTCTCCCAAATGTCTTATTTTGCTTTTTTTAAATCAAGTTTATTTGTTCAGATTAGCAAACAACAGTCAGATTTCCAAATTCAAGCAAAGACGACCCGTGTGAACACAACACGTGGTTTTCTAATAACCATTTTATTTACTAAAGGAAAAAAGCGATCTGAACCAACCTGGACCTAAAGGGTGAACTATTTCCTTTCAACATAAACACGTTTAAGCTTCCAGAATCTAATAAAATAAACCAGACACTAAAGTGATTTGAATTATAGTTAAATTGTGTTTAATGAATAAAGTAGAAGTAAAGGATCTGATATCTGATAAATGTAACAGAGGTTTGACCTCTCTGGTCTGAGTTGTTCACATAAATCCAGGAAGCTGTTTTCCTCTTGTGAACTCTTTTGAACACGACCGCTAAACGCCGCCCAGAGGAGGAGAGGCGATGAGGTTATTTGGATGAGTGGTTTTATATGTTCAGCTGGAGAAGGAGGAGGAGGTGTTTGCTCTGTGGTGATTGTTGTTTTCATGAATGATGAGTGTGACCATGTGTTTAGCTGAATGTGTGTGTGTGTGTGTGTCCTGACCCATCAGTTAATTAAATATTCATCTCCATCATCGTCCCTGCTGCTCGTTACGGCGCTGAAACCTCCTCCTCTTGTGTCTGCAGGCTCAGGAAAGCCCCAAACATCATAAATCTGACGGCTCAGCCATTCATGCGACACAGACTCACCTCTCCGTGGTCGGGTGACTGACCCATCTAACATAAACCCTTCAAGATGAAAGATTTCTGTTTTATGTTGACAGGCTGGCTCTTTTCTGGACATCACCTGTTGGTTAAATATTACAAACAGCTACCTCTGCATACATCTCCTTTTTATTCCACATTTACCTTTCAACACTCAGATGTTTGGGTCAGCATGAGAGCATGTATCCATCCTGCCTTGTATCAATGCTTCAGCATGGTGGTGGGGGTGAAGATGTTCTGGTCCCACCTTGGACCCCTTAGTCCCATCTGAGCCTGGTTTAAACACCACAGCCTGCATGACCATGTCCAGCCCTTCATGACCACATGGACCCATCTTCTGATGCTACGTCCAGCACCATGTCACAAAGCTTAGATCATCTCTAACTGGTTTCTAGAACATGGCCATGAGTTCACTGGACTCCTACGACCTCCACAGTCCCCAGGTCTCAGTCCAGTCCAGAACCTTTGGGATGTGGTAAAACAGGAGACTCAGATCAATAATGTGCAGCATAAAAAGTGCTAAACCATCACATAATTGTGATTTTTTTTTCCTGATGGACACATTCTTCTGTCATTTTCACCTTCAGCGTCTTTGTTTGCACTTTTATCTTTCAAAAACATTTTGCATGATTTTCTTTTCATCTTTTCCCTTAAATATCAGAACATGCGTGCCTGAATCAAAACCACGACAGGCCGAGGCAGAAGTAAGTGTTGTGTTTTTAGACGCTGACATCTCACCACAAAGACTGGGAGGAACAGATGTAATTTGTTCTTGCGTCTGACAGGTGTATCAGAAAGCTCTTGTCTTCTTTGCTTCGGTGGATGAACAACACACACACACACACACACACACACACACACACACTCACCATGTGTCAGCTGCAGACCGGAGCGCGTTACCTGCAGGGTGAGACCTCACCTGAGGCTTGAGCAGCATGCCTGGGATCCTGTAAAAAACAGAAAAAGCTCAGTGAGTCGTGTTTCCTGGAGTGTAAAGCCTATTTCATACCCAGCCAAACAGCTTGCAGTGGTGTGATGCTCTGCTGGTTTGGTGCAGATGGAAAATAGAGCTGCAGAAGCTCCAGTTTGTTTGTTTTGGCATCTGATTGTGATGGAGATACAGTTAGAAGATGAGATTTAACAGTTTAAAAGCTCATGCTGATTCTAGACTAGATATATTTTATGTTTCTAATTAACTACAAATGAAAACATTTGAGTGTTTTTAAGGCTTTATCAGATTTGGGGTAAATTCTTAATGAGACTAACTAGTTTCTAAAGCCTCTACAGCATTAAAGAGGACCTAGAATGCAGGTAATCAACAATCTAAAACAGCTTTCAGCATCTTAAAAGCATCAGAAATGTTCTTTAGGCTTTCATCTGTCCCAGGAGCCCTGATACAGGCCATTCTAAACCCCCTAAACCAGCCTTGCTGTGAAAAGAGCTGTTTGCCCCTCCCACTCGGCCAGGACATGAATATGATAATGAGCTGCTTGCTGATTGGTTGGTTTCCCCAGAAGGCCTCAGACACTGGAGACATGCAGGTTTGAGGAGGCGTGGCTCCCCCTTATGACGTGTTAAATATCATTTCAGTTTATTTTCTTTCATTAACAAACTCTTATATACCTGCCTGCACCGTGAGCGCTACTTCAGCGCTGCTTATGTCAGCAACACGTTTTCTCAACAATCCTGCAACATCATGGTCCCACAACAGAGCCACGGCCTCAGGTCCCAGCCCTGCTGGGTTCTCATAGCTGCATGCAGGAAGATCACACCGCTCTATCATGACACTGGTGGCTTGGTAGGGTCTTACCCAAGACATGAAGCCACTCAAAACCAGTGGGAATGATTCGTTTTTCAGCTGTAGAAAAGCAGTAAGAATGTGACCAGGAAATCAAAGCTAACTTTAGGTATCAGTTCTGCTCTCCTGTTATCCTTCCTCCCCTCCAGTCTGGGATTTCCATTTCCTCTCATAAAACATGAACAATCTCCACACTTTCATAAAACCTAAATCGCTCTGAATAAAAGAGCCAGTTGTGACATTTTAAATCACCGACACGTTTATGTGATTTTTATTCTTTAAGAAGATTTTTTTCTAATTTAAATCACCAGAATTTCTGTGATGGTCTTTTATTCTATCAAGTAGTGATGAGAATTAGAGCAGCTAAATATTACCTACAGAGCATCAAACTTTGATGATAATTATGATTTTTGCTTTTCTTCAAACCTGAAGGCCGGACCATGCAAATATTTGTAAAACAAATGGTTTCAGTGGACGGTTAGAGTTAACCAATTACAATTTTTTCATGTTTGACCAAGTTAAAATTATTTTTGTTACATTTTCTTTATTTCTTATCTTGGCAACAATTCCAGTTAGCCAGATCATTTTTGCAGTATTTCTAAGGAAACATGAATACAAATCAGTAAGTCGCCTTTTACTCTAAAGGGAATTCAGACCTTTTCAATCACAGCTGCCACTCAAATACTTCTATGAACTCTGCGAGGGGCCCTCTTAATCAAGACTGTTCAAATGTGCCCCAGGTGTTACAAAGAGCACAAGTGATTGTGTCAATTAAGTGAAATTACAATGTTCTGGAAGCTTTTTTATTATTCTTTTAAACTAAAAGAACAATGTGTCCAGTCCTAAAAGTAAAATTAAACTGAGTTTTTCAAAGACTCAGAAAACAGAGTGGGTGGGTAAGCTATAGCTGCTCCTAGTGGTGGCTAAAGGATATTGCATCCTAGGTTGGGTGTGTCTGAATCCAGGGGCAGCGTCCTTCTGAGGGTTAAGTCAGTTATGTCCTGCTGGAGCAACAAGGCTGTCTGAATTTGAAGGATTTCCAAATTGCATCCTCAAATGTGTCCTCATTTCCCCAGAATGATATGTCTGGTGTAACCTGATAGGCCAAGGCTGTTCCAGGATTCACTGCGAGACGTTTTTGTTCTTGTAATAATGGTGAACGCAGTGTGAGAGGATCACAGTTTCAAATTGTGTTTTTAGGCTTTATTTGTTTGCATATTTGTTCTTTAAATATATTTTTTTGTCAAAATATTGCTAACTATTAACACAGACGTCATATACATAGCCACCCTATGGACTGGCGCTGTCTATTGGAGCTGTCATAGCAGCGGGCCGCCATCTTGGATGGGTCTCTATTTGCCCCCAGTGCATTTATTTCTACGGAGGTGTTTACCCAACTAAAAAACACATTTTATTATGCTTTAGAATCAGACATGGGGTTTGGCATGATGATTTAAATATAAATGTGATAAAATAAAATAAATGAAAATATAAAATCCCAACAGGTAGACTAGAGAAGTCAATAGTAGTCTAATAGTCCTAAGTAGAACACTAGCTCCAGTGTTGCCAGACGTAATTTGCGATCATTTTAGCCCTTCGTTATGTGGAATCTGCAGCTGCAGATTGCATCCAGAGACATTCCTAAAGCTAAAACTACTTTAAAGACTATAATTTTGCACTAATAATGAAGCTGTGGGTCATCAGACATGTCAGGATGCAGCTAAGTAGTGTACTATAATATTATGATCCTGGTACGATACTTTAACATTTCCAGTCTGGAAGCACTGACTAGCTCCCTCTAATGGTCGAATGTCCAAACATCATCTTTAACACATAATACTATAAAACAATAGCATTTAGCACTTCACGTTGTTCTGCCCTTAATCCTCTCTTGCTTCATCCTTCACTGCTACAAGAAAAACAATCTCCATTTGGCCCACAGTGAATCATTCGAATATGCAGCGCCTGAATTTAGCCACACCACAGATTAACAACTGATTCATTATTGGTGTCAACCCAATCCAATATGGCCGCCACTGCTAACTTGAGCTAATGGTAGCAAAAACAAAAATGGCCATAATTGTGTCAAATGTCCAGATACTGAGCTAAGGTTTGGTGTGATCATGGCTGAGAGTCATTCCTACTTTGTTTAAAACTTTGGCATCAGCTAGTCCATCCTTCTGGTTCAAACATTAACGTTTGTTTGTAAAATATTTAATTTCTCAATTTTCTCAGTGAAAATTCTTCACCATAACTCCTCCTTTTCTCCTGAAAAGCCAAATTTGCTCCATGTGGAATTAATCACATGCTTAAACTGCAGAACAAACTCTCATCATACAGGAGCGTCTACATAGAGGGAAGCTCTAATTAGATCCAAACACGTTCCTATTCGATACGCCAGCATGAATTAAAGCTTTTATTTTAGGTAAGACACAAGGACACGTTGTTCCGCCACAGCCAGAGAGGGAAAGTTTAATCATAATTTAAATCTTGGCCGTCTAAACTGTTGGCAAACTGCCTTTAAAGACATTAAAGGGAGATTAAAAGCCACTAAGTACATCGATGCAGAAGGGAAAATAAATATTAATGAATCCATTTTGAGGCAAGATAATAAGGGTTTTACCTTTATTAAAGCTGCCTGAAAGCATTTTCTTTTGATGATGACTTTGGAATAAATTTCAGTTACATTTATGAACTTTTTTTTCATAATTGTTCTTGTTTAATAGCCAGAATGCAAAAAAACATGATGCATTTGTTTCTCATAATGACCATTGTGTTTGCATTTGACGATGTCCTAGAAGAAATATTAATAAATATTGTCTATTCGTGTTTGAAATAACAGATGAGGCATGGATTTGTGCATTTTTCCTGCACAAATAAACCCATGATCTCTGTTTCTTTCACATGACAGAGTGAGGATGCTGTAACCTTTTCCTGTTCACCCCATCGGCGTGAGGAAAACAGCTGTTTGGAGGAAACGTCTTATTGGAATTCACCGAGCCCAGCGCTTGCTTCTGTCTCCATTTTTCTGTCCACAAAACACACAGACCCACTTTTCCTCTTGCCTCCATGCATATTAAAACCCCATCCAGAGCACCACCTTGTGGCCATTTCTGTTATCAGACTAAAATATCTCTTTTCTGCAGCCAGGTTAACCCGAATGAGGGATAAAGGACAGAGTATCTGCGTTCTGAGTTTAAAAGTTTAAAAGTCAAAATCAAGGGAGGAAGTTTGAAGGTAGCAGAACATTTTAGTGTTTTTGTGCATGACTTGGAGCCATAACAGTGAGTCACAACACTCCTTGGCATGGCTAACACACCCTCACTGCTGTGCACATATCCAGCTACCCCCCACCGCCTCATGTAGATTAAAAATCCAATCCGTGCGTGAGCTGGCATGAAACCCGTTTTACTCCCAGGGCGTAAAGTGGTGCAACCCCACTGCTTGTGTTCTGGTGCTGCCATCTGGATCTCAGTGGGAAGCACCTGCTCACCTTAACACGGCATCTGCTCAGGTTGTCTGGTCTTTCAGCTCTATCTTTCTCCCTCTCAAAGAAATCAAAGGTTTTTATCATGAGATCTGCCTCTGTCAGAGCTCAGATCAGCTGAGATCAGCTGGTTGTTTGTGAGAGTTTCACTGAAATCCATCCAGTAGTTTAAAGAAGTTGGGGTCAGGACCCCAAAAAAACTAACTTATGTATTTAGATGATCTACAGAAGCTAAACAAAATGAATGAAAATCAATTAATGCAACATTTCCAGCCCAATTAATGGCACCACTAAAAGTAGCAGCCATAAAAAGATATTCACTCATCTTCTATACTGCTCAATCCTCACTAGTGTTGCTGGAAGCTGGTGTCTAATAGCAGTCATTGGGTTAGAGGTGGGGGACACCATAGGACCATCACAGGAAGACACAAACAAGCATGCCCTCAAACACCAAGGGACAATTCAGAATCTGAAATTAACCAAACATGCATGTTTTGGGAGGAGTACCTGGAAAAAAACATGCATGCAAGGACCCAAGCCCTGTGCAAAAAGGCTGCAGCAGGGATTTAAACCTTCTACCCGCAGGGTAACAGTGCAATCAGCTGTGCCACCATGCAGCTTCCCATGAATGGATTTAAGTAGTAAAGTACAGGTTGTATCTGCATCTGTTTTCATTGTGCTTTTGTTTTGTTTATGTTTGTAAAGTTGAACCTAAAAGGGTTGAGACCCAGAGCTGGAGCCAAAGTTTTAAAAGAGATTGTTGCTCAACCTGTTAGCTCTCAGATTACAGCAGCAGCTCAACATCTGTAAAACTGACCAAGTCATAGCTATTTTTGTGTTTGAGAGACGCCATTGGCTAAATCCCAACATAATAAAGATGTAAACTAAATTTCCTCCACTGCTGCAGGTTAAAACCATCATTCATGCTGTCATGTTTTACCTAAAACTCTTGTCTTATGCACTGGTTTGTGTGATTTTCTCACGTTCACTCCAGATTTATTGATCCGCTGACTGTCAGAGGTCGCCATGGAGACGAGCAACCAGCAGGGTGGTGGAGCACCGCCGGTGACCTTTGATGTTGCTCCAGAAGAATTTAGCAACCAAATATTGACATCAGCTTGCAGGTGGAGCTGAAAATAATTTAAGCAACAGAAGATAGAAATAATTGATGTTTGCACATGAAGAGATGGACAGGTGTTGGGAAAGGCTTGACAGCAAAATCCAGGGAAATTCAGAAATTTTACTTCATCAAAAAATATTTTTTATTCTTTCCTATTTTCTCTTCCTGCAGGTATGACGTATGTTATGGTAACACATGTCAATCAGTTTTATGGATTAGTTCTATGCTTACATAACTGATAGGAAGCATTTGTAATTGCTTATTTAAATTATGTAAGTAGAAATGTTTTAAATGAAGTTATTGTAACTTCCATGTATTTTTTTAATCTCTTTTCTTCATTTCTTATGAAATAAATAAATTATCAACAGACAGGATCAACGTCACATGAGGTGAGGACCATTCACAGTTTTGGAAAACCTCAGGTAGAAGTTGCTTTCTTCATCATTCAGGTTTAAAAGACAACCTGGAGAAACTCAAAGAAACCACTTAGCTTTTTTTTTTTAGCTCACTTAAAGAACATTATCAGTCCAAAACTGGTGGATCTGGCCAGGATCTGTGACTCACCCTGATCCTCAGAGACAATGGAGACATGGCGGGTCTGGAAGGGAACTCTAGCAAGCACATCTACCACCAGAACCACTGCTCCTGCAGCTGAATAACTCCAGTATAATTATACTTAAAAATGGTAAATAAACACCACAGCATTGTCTCCACCTGTCAGACACACCAGGCTTCCAGCCATCAGGGTGTTTCCTGCTGAAATGACTAGAAAAGTCAATGCCTCTATATTCAAAGCAATATGGTAGTTTTACATATTTGATCTTTTTACCCTAAATGAAAAGAAATCCAGTCATCATGATGTGTTTCCTACAACAAAAGTAAAAGATATTTTAAAGAGAAAACAAAGACATGCAGGTGTAGAAATTATTTGATGAGGAGTTCTCAGCTGAACAACAGCTGTAAGACTGATGCATTTCCATGCACTCATAAGTTTTTTGCATCTGTGACCTCTCCATTGTGATTCTGTGTGCTCTGGTTCACGGTCAGGTGGTTCTGGTGCAGGTTGGTTCTGTTTGCATGAAGCTTTCACACAGATTTAACGTCTGTAACACAGGAACATTACAGACGTCTTCAGGGTTCGGGTCTGAGTATTGAACCAATCAAGTGACATGCTTTAGGAAACAGCCACTATCACAGAGTCATGTGTGAAATACTGCCCTCTGGTGGACGTTATTGACCATTACATGAAACCCACAGAAAAAGTAGCTCCTTCCTAACTTGCTCATTGATGGGGAGAAGGGTTAAAGAGAGATTAATGAATCAGACTCAACATCACTTCACTGCTTTCCTGTGAGATCCAGAACTGAATTTAAATCTTTACTTCTAATAAAGCTTTGAAAAATCAAGTGGCCTTTTATATTAAATATCTGCCTTTTCCAGATGTTCCCAACAGAGTCCTTGTGGTTCCTAGAGTTTCTCCTGGCTCATCCCTTTAGTTATGTTGCTGAAGGCTCAACTACAGGAGGACAAACTGACCCCATGTCCTCACTCGACTCCATCACCAGTTTTATTTTACTTATTTTATTTTATTTACTTTTTTAAAACACGCTGATGCTGTCCATGTCAGAGCTGGAGACTTTAACCATGTGGATTTAAAACCTGCTCCTTAAACATCAGCTCATAGTCTGCAACCAGAGCAGCTGACAAATTGGACAAAGTACAAACATTAAGCAGGACTACCACACCTGGGGCAATCTGATCACATCCCTGTTTGTAATCCCAGCATGCATCCTGCTAAGGAGAACTGCTCCCATCAGACTGATGGAGCTTCTCGGGAGCTGCAGGGCTGATTCAGAAGGACCAACTGGGACATCTTTGAACATTTAGACCTTAAGTGATTCAGTGACCGCGTACTGTGCTATCTGCATAGACACTGTCATAGTGAATAAACTTGAGTCCACGCCAGTCAGAAGCACTGCACTCAGGTCAGATGACAAAGGTCTCTGCAGGATAGCCCATGCCAACCTGAAGATGGACATCCAAAAGGCCAAGTCAGATTACAAAAGAGAGACTGTGGAACATCTGGACTGCAGCAACAGCAGGCAGATGTGAATGGGGGTCCAGCATGTGACCAACTACAGGACCAGTTCTTGAGAAATGGAAGATGGTATCATTGATCACTGGCTGAGGAACAAAACCAAACCTTTCCCTGGTTTGAAGTGGATCCACCAAAGACAACCAGAGCTCATCCAGATACTAACAGCAGCACTTTGACAGCATGAGGTGAGACACGCTGCAGGCTGCAAACCCATGAAGACCTGTCGGCCTCTCAGGAAGACCAGAACAAATGAGGAACAGTTTCTATCCATCACTCTGATTTAATCTGATCGACGGCATTGTCTTATAGCTAACACCAGATAAGGGACACGTGCAGGTTAGTGTTTGTGTAGGTGGAGACATGTTCAGGCTTTGAATCATAAAATAGTTCTTGTTGTTTACCAAAGCAGTGAGAAGTAATTAAATACCTGCTGCAATAAAGCTCCTTATTGTAAACGCACGCCTGCAAGGAGTTCAGAAAGCCCCTCCTACTAAAACTGAGATTTCATGACCTGGATGTTAAACAGTAGAACAGATGAATCAGACTGAATATCAACGAGGTCAGAATGTGAAACGCACACATCCTAAAATAACAAGTCTGTTTATGTTTTACTGAAAAAGAGAAGTTTGATGTGCTGATCAACAGAAATAAAAATGGAATGCACATTCAAATAAAGTGGTTCCAAATCTAAATGTGTTTTTTTCTTCTTTAAAACTGAGAATTGTATCAGTCTTCTAGTTTTCAAAGAGATATGTGACACAGTACATCACATTTAGTTTAGGGTGAAGCTAAAACTATTCAGATATTTCATTTAAAGTATAGGAATCCAGGAATCTGATCCAGCCTCATTAGTGCTGAGATGAATGAATCAGACTTCAGCGCTTTGATGGACCCATGACCTGCAGTAGACCTAGCTTTCTGACACACAATAGTCTAAAGATCTCATTGGATGCTGAACAGATTCAAGAATCCCTGATCCAGATCCAGCCTCTGTTACGTTTTCCATTAGGTACGTTATTTTCTTATTCATGATCACAGAGCGGATCTGTTTGGTTAAAAACTTCCCATCTCTTCACCATCTCCCAGAGGCTTTGTTCCTTTGAATGTGCATTTTCATGGATCCCTGTCAGATGTTTATCATGCTCTCCTCAGTTGTCATAAGATAGATGCTACAGCTAACTTTACCTTGGAGTTCAGCTGTAATCTTTAGAGGAGATTTGATGGACCATTTGGTTCCTGCTGCTCATTAATATTCTTTCTAATCTCCTGAGATATCTTTCTGTGCTCCATGTGGTACACACACTGATACCAGACAGTACTGTGACTACTTTTAACTCTGCAGTAGGTGTTCACATTTGTTTCAGTCTTTTTTAGGGGTACCACTTTATTTTGTTATCTAAGCGGATCATACCAGTTTAGGCTTTATTTGTTATTATGTTTAAAAGTTTATTTTGATACCAGAAGAATCTTTTGCAGCTTGCTGAGGTTCCTTTAAGAGACTGACATCCTCTTTTTAGAAAAGAAGGAAGGAAAGATGATGACATCACTTACGTTTATCTGTCTGAACCAAAGAAAGTAGCCTTGTCATTCTCAGTAGATCCGCTGAACTTCTCATCTCACTTCATTTGAAACTATTTTCTCACTGAGCTGCGAAGTCATTTGGTAAGAAAATGTTATTTCTTTAAAAGTTTGAAACAACAGCAAACAAGAGAAAATGACAAATTGTTTAAATTTAAATTTATTGTTTAAATGTTTTCATTTGAGTTTGGATTCAAAGAGGCTTAATTAACATTTAAAAAGTGATTAAAGACTCTGAGCTCCATCAGCTGATTCCATCTTGTTTCCAGTCTAAAGATGAAGGAGGACCATCAGCAGCTGATGTCTGTAACCATGGTGACGGTCCACATGTTACTGAGTGTCTTCTTTCTTCCAGGTGAGCTGTTTGATGTCTTTAGTTTTCAGAATCACATGAATCATTTCTAGTTTAAAGGCTCCACGTGTAACAAGCTGCAGCTCAGCTGGAGTTTAGTCAGGAATTTGCTCTTGAAGCTGATTTGGTTCCTCATTGATTTTTCTGCTTTTACAGCTGTTTGGACTGATGGTTATTGTGGTAATAACATGGTGACCTTCCGCATCACTACACCAAAGGAGATGGAAGCACTGAATGGATCATGTTTGCTAATCCCATGTAGCTTTACAGGTGCTGATAAATTGGACAGCAGCAAACAAACGTCTGGATTTTGGATTAAAGGTGATAGCTATATTTACAACAGCAGTAATTCAGTGAAATCATTTCCAGTGAATATTACTGGAAACCTGAATCAGAGAGACTGCACCACTGTGTTTTCTGACCTAAATACGAGGCATTCAGGTGAATACTTCTTCAGAATTGAGAACCCGTCCTTCAGGGCAACAGCTTGTGCCGATCCTCTACAAATAACAGTTAGAGGTGAGTTTTTCTTTATTTATGTATATATGTGTGTGTGTGTGTGCGTGTGTGTGTGAAGGTTGAATTTAAATCTCTAAGTATTTCAAGCACTTTTTATTCTGGTCTTTTGTTTGATTGATTCAGATTCTCCCTGGAGACCCAGGATTAACACGTCAGGAGGTCTGGAGGACCTGAAAGAGAAGGAGTCTGTCTCTATAACCTGCTCAGCTTGGACTCCCTGTCCACACTCACCTCCTGAACTCACCTGGAATCTCCAACCAGACTCTGACAGACAAACAGAGAAAAACCCAGATGGAACCTTCACAACTAAAATCCAGGAGAACATCACTCTGTCAGACACACATGATGGATACAACATCACATGTTGTGTCTCATATCCTGTGGATGGAGGAAAACGTCTGACAACAACAGAGACAGTGACTCTTGATGTTTCCTGTAAGTGATCCTGTCAGCACGTCATGGTTCAGCTGTTTCTGATCAATAAAGTTCATGTGAGTCCCATTTTCCTCAGATGCTCCTAAAGACACCTCAGCATCCATCAGTCCATCAGGTTTGGTGTCAGCAGGTAGCTGGGTGAAGCTGAGCTGCTCCAGCAGAGCCAAGCCTCCCGTCAGCAGCTTCAGCTGGTTCAGGATCAGCTCAGAGGGACCCGTTAAAGTATCTGAGGAGCAGCTTTACAGCCTCCAGGTGACCAGCTTTATAAAAAATGAAACCTATTACTGTGTGGCTGTGAATGACCTGGGCAATCAGACATCATCAGAGATCACTTTGAATACAAAAGGTAAAAACTGGTTTTTATTGCCTTGTTTTTTTAGGTTTGATTGATGTTGCTTCTGTAGCTTCATGCTTTAATCCTCCTGAAGGTTCTCTGCACTCATTCATTCATTCTGCACATCAACACAATCCTTAATAACCTTAACTAACTCTTCACTGATATTGAGTTCATGTTTGTATGAACAGAGGACTCTCAGGCCTGGATTCCATACGCTGCAGGGATCTCTGGGCTGGTGCTGATCTTCCTGATTGTGTTCGTTTGGTGAGTTTCACAACAAAAACATTTAACTTGCTGGAATGAATGCATTTGTGCATTTCAGCTGAATCTAAGGTAAGGGTTAGTGCTCCAGGTACAGAATCTGTGAGGTAAACAAAAACATTTCTAACTGTGTTTATTTTGACTTGAATAAACAAAATGATTAGAGATGCTGTTTCTGTCTCAGATCTGACTAAATGGGTTGAATCAAACTTACTGACAGTGGAGAAAATGATCATGTTCTGACAGCTCTCTCATGTCTTCCAGCTGCTTCAGGTTTAAACATCAAACTCAGCAACAGACTCAGGTGGGTAAATGTTAACTGTGTGTGTGCAGCACTGATCTGTGTTTTCACCTCTGAGACAATACCTGTAAAAATCTACAGAGTGAATACGAGGAGGTCGACGCTCAACCAGCAGCTAAACAAGCAGAAGAAGAACTCCATTATGGAGATGTGATGTTCGTCAAGAGAAGACCTGAAGCTTCTCAGAGCAGCGTCTCAGAGCAGGACAGAGGACAGCAGGAGGAGACGGTGTACTCACAGGTCAAAGTGTCCAAACCAGAAAAACGCTCAACACAAGCTGCTGCTGGTCCAGAGGAGCTCTACGCTCAAGTGATGTAGAAATAACTTCTGCTGTGAGATCACACATATTTACTCACTTCATCAGTCAAACACAAAAAGGAATAAAAACAGCCTTTTAAATCTATTTTAACCCTGTTTTTTATCTATAGGTCATTATTCTAATTGTGTTTTTAAGGTGGTATAAAATGACTTTTGCTTTGCAGCTGTTATTTTCACCCACAGCAGGTGTGGTTTGATCGCTCTCTTTTGTTTTGTTTTAGGTTCAAACTTAATGAACAGAATAAGGATAATTAATCTGTTTTGCTCAGTAACTAAATGTGCATCATGTCTCTGCAGAGGTGCATCACAAACCTTTGTTTTAAAACTGGATCTAGGATTTCATTTTCATTTTTTATCTTACGTGCTGATGGGCTCTGCAGTTGGTACATGATATTTGATTTCTTTAGTGAATTCACACTGAAATCTCATCTTTTATTGCTTTATTGACTTCATGTCGATGCCAGTCAAATAAATCCTTTTAATGATGTGTAGATGAGTGTTTTGTGTGGTAGACGGTTTCCTCAGATTTAGCTAAGATCAGGGTCAAGGGTCACATGTTTCAAACACATCAGAGCTGTTGCTGAACAGTGACGAGTTCTGGTAATAAATTCACATTTTCATATACAGCAAGAGGCATCTCATTAAGTTTGCTGATGACACTGTCATAATCAGTCTGCTCAGGGTTCACACCCAGAGGAGCGCTGGCGTGAGCGTGGGAGAGATCAGAGTCCAGTGGTGCGTGGACTTGTGGGGCTGCGATGGAGATGGAGCGGACAAGCTGGCCGTCAGTTAGCCACCGGCTAACGGAGGAGGGCTGGAGCGTGTATGGAGTGAGACGGTGGACAGCGAGAGGAGAAGGGACTTTAGGAGGAGATTTGAAGAAGGACTTTAGAACTGATAGGCTGGTACCGGATCAGGAGCTCTAGTATAAAGAAACGATGAATGAGTGACTTGAGGTGAGTTAGGGAGTAACTTGTCCACAGCAAGGTGGGACGTTACCATGCATGGCTGCTGAGAGTTTGGCGTGTCTTTCAATTCGGGTGTTTCTCAATGTCAAGGCGCCTTGCCTAGCAAGGCATTGCCTTAAGGTAGCGTTAAGTTTTAATATAGATGTATAACGAGCCTTTTACTTTTTAATTGTGTATTTATTGGTTAAATCAAGTGTGTAAGTGAGTTAGTACCTGCTAGCCACCGAAGCTACAACTACGAACCAATTAACCCGCCTTGGCGGTTCCCGATGACGTATCTCCTAGGCAACCGGGGCGGGACCAAGGCATCAAGGCGAGGTTCCTTGACATTGAGAAACACCCACAGAGTATTTTCTCTTCTTCTTAGTTGGTTTGGCAGACTCCATGCTTCCAGGGCGTACTGCTGCCCTCTGCTGTTTCTTTCAGGTTACATCATGTCAAAGCGCAAACTGGTCGATGCATGACTATGGAGCGTTGATCACAGTTTATATATCAAAAATGTAAACATTTCAAGCTAATAGGAATACTTGAATATACTCTGGTGAGAAATATTGAAAGGGACAGGTTTGTGAATGGGAAACAGGATTTGACTGTAAACAAGTAAAAATATGACACAATGGGCCTTTAAATAACATGAAAAATAAGAAAAAATGAAACATTATAAAGTCATTAATAATTTTCCCTTTTCAGCTCATTTCAGCCCACAAACAGCTCTGCTTACATAAATACAATAAAACAATCAGATAAAATGCAATATCAATATAATTCTTATTTACGTGATAAGAAACCTAATATAAAAACAAGTTGTTGAGTCTTTGAGGAAAAAAAACTCACTTCCCCTTTTTTCCCTCCGGTTGTATTTTTTATTATATCAGTTGATATCTGACATGTTCTGACTGGTTCACACAGATAAATCAGACACACACTGAATCTGCATCACAGCAGGTCAACGTCCTGAGTCTGAACAGCTCTGGTGCTGGAGTTTAGACTGAGACATGCCAGATGAACACAAGCAAGTACTATGAATGATTTTGTTGTTCAGACTTTTCTGTTCCATATAAAACATGATTAAAAGCACAAAGGCTCATTGGTTTAGGATGTCTGATCTTCACTCTGATCACATCAGAGAGGAAGTCACCATTTTAAATATATGACTCATCTGTTCTACTGCCTGTTAAACATCCTTTCTATTATTCTAAACCAGAAAATCTCCTAGTGCAAGTGGCTCTGTGCACTTTTTAAATGCCTGTTTTTTTTTTTTTTATTAGCTTTTTAGGAGCTGATTTGTAATTATTTCTCATTGTTTTGTAACTTTTGGCAAATGATCAGAACTAAAACAGAAGTAAAAATAAAAAACTAAAACTGGTGATGAAGAAACATTACCTTAAAGGGATGAGCTCAGACTCTGAGGCTCCTGCAGAGCTAACCAGATTCCTCTTTTAACATCTCATAGTTAACCAACACTCAGAGTTTACACAACTATCAGCTCACACATCACCGTTCCTACACGCCACCCTCAGACGTGTGAAACCACAAAGGACTAAATGTTTGTTTCCATGGTTAAAAATATGTTTCTCGTGAACTCAACACAGTTTTCTGACCAGTTTTTACTTTGACTCTATTTTAATCTAAAGATTGTTTCTTTTTCCAACATTTGCAAAACAAAAAGTAATTTAACAGTTGATTCCACAGTTAGAAGAGCCCAGGTTGTTATTCTGAGTGTGGCCTTTCTGCAGAGTTAGCATGTTCTCCTCATGCACACGTGTGTGTGTGTGTGTGTGTGTGTGTGTGTGTGTGTGTGTGTGTGTGTGTGTGTGTGTGTGTGTGTGTGTGTGTGTGTGTGTGTGTGTGCGTGCGTGTGTGTGGTATCATGCAAACAATGCTTAAACAAGCATTTGAGGTCTGGTTTACAGAATATAGCCAGTCCCTCTGCCTCTGCTTTCTACCTTATTTTGTAGCTAAACAAGACCTCAGGAAACCTGACCTTGTGGTTTATTCCCAACCCACAGTTGACAATCCATGGCCTGAGATTTAGAGATACTGATTTTCATCTTAGTTGCTTCACACTTAGTGCCATAGAATCCCAGGTCCCAGTTTGATCTGGTTAACAGAGCCTCATCTACAGCACGCAGTGATGAAATCTAAAGCCACTGAAACCACAGGCTGCTGCCATTTGGCTGCTTCTAGAAAAAAAAGTTGGGAAAAGGTTCAGTGAGACAGCCTTGGTGGAGTCTTCCTCATATCCTTGTATCTTATGATGTCAAGACCTGTCACGACAATATCTGCTTCAAGATCTCCAGCAGGCTGGACTATTGCAATGGTTTTTTGGCTGGTGAAGCAACTGCAGCGTATTCAGAATGCTGCTGCTAGAGTCTTAACAAGAACCAAGAGAACCGAGCCCATCACTCCTGTTCTTAAATCTCTACACTGGTTACCAGTAAACTACAGAATCCATTTCAAAGTGCTTCTAGCTTATAAATCACTTAATGGCATGGGGCCAAAATACATGTTGGATCTCCTTGCAGTATACACCCTAGAAAGCAGTCAGCTGGTAGAACCCTGGGTCAGAACCAAGCAGGGTGAAGCTGCCTTTAGCTACTATGCTGCACACAGATGGAATCAGCTTCCTCATGACCTCAGATGTGCCCCAACTCTAGAAACTTTAGATTCAAATGGAAAACTTTCATGTATTCATCAGCCTATGAATGAATGTTTCTTATGCTGCTCACCCTTTAACTTTGCCTTTTTATTTTATTTCTTACATCTAAGTTTTATTTGTGCATTTTTAAATTTGATTTTCTAATCTGCTGTTTTATGTTGTCACATTTATTTTAATGTTTTATGTTCTTGCTGATCTTGCACCTGGAAAGCACATTGAATTGCTTCTGTGCATGAAATAAATGAGGAAAAACGCAAATAAAATATGTGGAGAAACAGAGCTGAAGCATGTAAACGCTGAGCATTCTAACTAAAAAGCGCCAGCTACAGAGCTTTAATCAAGCAGCTGGTGCTATTTTATTTATATCTTTGTAGTCCTTGTAGGCATGAATGGATAATTCTTGCTCCATCTGGGAGAAGAACGAGGTACCTTCCTTTCCTTCCATTCTAATTTATCTAGCATCGATTAACATGGGCTGCCTGTGGACGCACGTGAATCGCGATTGCCGCTCCTTGCTCGACTAACGGGGGATTGAATTCACCTGGGATTCGTTGGTGGACCCAGGGAAACCTGGAGGGGAGGGGAGTGCTATGTCAATCAATGGAATAAGGATGAAAACAGCAACCAAGCCCTCCTTCCAATAAGGGTGAGTCAGCACTTACTTTTCACAAGAATACTGGATAAGGGCCGTGCCAGGCCACCCCCTGGTAAACATGAACAGTTGCAGCTTTCTAAACCTTCTTTGGGAGTTATACACCTTCTGCTGGTTTTGCTTCTGGCTGGAGATATTGAAATAAATCCAGGTCCTATACCAAAGAACATATACCTGGATGCTATAGGTACTTTACACTGCTACCTGGGCCATCCCCAACGCTACCTGGACTGCCTCCAATACTGCCTGTGTTACCTCCACTGCTACCTCAGCTATCTCCATTGCTATCTGGGCTTTCTCTAATGCTGCCTGGACTGCCCTCACTGCTACCTGGGCAACCTACATTGTTACCAGGGCCACCCCTATTGTTGCCTGGGCTACCTGCGCTGCTGCCTGGGGTGCATCCACTGCTACCTGGGTTTCCTTCACTGCTATCTTGGCTACCTCCACAGCAACCTGGGACACTTGAACAGCAAACTGGGCTACATCCAATGTTATCTGGGCTACCTGGTCCAGACCAGGAAGCAGAGTCGTAGTTTAACCCTCCCCTCTGCAGCTTCTGTACTGTTACCCACCCACTCCCCCATCCAGACAGTGTCCTGCCCACGGCCAGAATCAAACAGATTAAAAATCAGGCTTCATAGAGCAAATCATGAAAATCTCATAAAAATAAAAACAAATTCTACTGAACAGAAAACTAGAACAATTAAATGTGGTTTATTGAACATTAGGTCTATCTCTTCAAAGACTTTATTAGTTAATGATTTGATTTGTGATAATCAGATTTCTCTGTTTTGTCTCACAGAATCCTGGCTGCAGCAAGAGGACTATGTTAGTTTAAATGAGTCGACTCCTTCTAATTATTTAAATCATCATATTGCTCGTAGTACAGGGCGAGGAGGAGGAGTAGCAACCATCTTTCATTCAGATTTATTAATCAGTCCCCTACCAATTAATAGCTACAGTTCTTTTGAACATCTAATTCTTAGTTTGCCTAATCTGGATTGCAAAGCTCTAAAACCACTTTTGTTTGTAGTCTTGTATCGTCCACCAGGCCCCTACTCTCAATTTTTGGATCAGATCTCAGATTTCTTGTCTGATTTGGTGTTAAATACTGATAAGGTCATTGTGGCGGGGGATTTTAACATTCATGTTGACATTGAAAGTGATCCTCTCAACGTAGCCTTTAGTAATATCTTAGACTCAATTGGTTTTACTCAAACAATCCATAGCTCCACCCACTCCTGTCATCATACATTAGACCTTGTGCTGACATATGGTATAGAGTGTGAGGAGATAACAGTATTCCCACACAATCCTGTCTTGTCGGACCATTTTTTGATAACTTTTGAGTTTATTATAACCGAGCTCTCTAGACATGAAAGTAAATTCCACTATAGTCGATCTTTATCTGATAACGCTGTAGCAAACTTTAAAGCAGCTGTTCCATCTTTACTGTCTTCAGAATCTCAGAGGAACTTAGCAGAGGGCAACTATTTCATTTCTAGCCCTTCACAAATTGACG
>SSNS01000677.1:65034-98748 GCA_006937985.1 Aphyosemion australe | reverse complement strand
TTCTCCCTGGCCCTGCCTCCCACATGCCTCCATCTGAAAGGCTAGGTTATCCTGAGTTATCTCTGTAGTTATGCTGCTATAGGCTTAGACTGCTGGAGGACATACTGACCACTTTCCACACTCTGCTACTCTCTTCTACCACCACTCTCTAATTGCATTATTTCCTGTTATTTCAGCTGTTAACTTTATTTTCTCTCTAAGTGTTTTTCTCCCCAGAAGAAGCTACACTGGCGTTCTGCTGAGCTGTGGTGGCCTCATGGAGGGGGCCATCGGCTGGCACACTGCTGCCAACCACCTAACATTCTCCCTCTCCTGATATTACATCTTACTTTCTTTAACATAGAATGTGCTACTATTAGTTCACCTATTGAATTAATTATAGATTCACTCAGATAAAGACAATAAAGTTTCTCTTACTCTTACTAAATAGAACTTCTACTAAGAAATCACAGTGTAGCCATAGAAACACTACTTGATATATGTGGTGTGTGTGTGTGTGTGTGTGTGTGTGTGTGTGTGTGTGTGTGTGTGTGGGTGTGGGGTGTGCCTGTGCCTGCTCTGTCTTCTCAACCCCCAGTGAGCCGTAGCGGATGGCTGCTCATACTGAGCCAGGATCCTCTGGAGGTTTCTTCCTGTTAAAAGGGAGTTTTCCTTCCCACTGTCGCTAAATGCTTGCTTAGTATGAGGATTGTACCAACACAATGACACTAGTCAGTGTCTTGATGCAATCTGCTGGTTCCCTTATATAGGGAACTTTTTTACTGATTGGCTTATGAACTGAACTGTATTGAAATGTTTACTTTGTGAAGTGCCTTGAGACGACTCTTGTCGTGATTTGGCGCTATATAAATAAACTGAATTGAATTGAATACCTCTACCGCTACTTGGACCACCGCGAGCTGGACCTCAACCATCACCAGCTGGACCTAAACCAACATTAGATGGACCTCAACCAACATCAGCTGGACCCCAACCAATATCAGATGGATCTCAGCTAACACCAGCTGGACCCCAACCACTACCAGATGGCCCTCAACCAACACCAGCTGGACCCCAACCAACACCAGCTGGACCCCAACCAACATCAGATGGACCTCAGCCAACATCAGATGGACCTCAACCAATACCAGCTGGACTCCAACAACTACCAGCTGGATTCCAACCAACACCAGATAGATCTCAACCAACACCAGCTGGACCTCAACTATCACCAGCTGGACCTCAACCAATATTAGATGGACCCCAACCACCACCAGCTGGACTTCAACTAACACCAGATGGACCCCAAATAATACCAGCTAGACCTCAAACACCACCAACTGAACATCAACCACCACCAGCTGGATCTCTACCAACACCAGCTGGACCCAAACTTCCACCAGCTAGACTCCAACCACTACCAGCTGGACTCCAACTACAGCAAGTTGGGCCTCAATTGCCACCAGACGAACCTCATTCATCTAGAAGAAATGCATTGTTTAAAAGACACCGTACCACTAAACTGTTTTCAACTTTAAACCAGGCTAAAATAATCTGGGATCTTAAATCAAAACCCAGTGGATTACTTGGTGGGCTTTTAAACATCCGGAGTATGGCCCCCAAACGTGAACAACTGGAACATTTATTAATAAACTCTAATATTGATTATCTTGGACTAACAGAAACATGGCTTACTAGCTTCTCCACAGATGCAGTATTAAATATACCTGGATATGATATATTTAGAAGAGATTGGGGTAGTGGAAAGGGTGGGGGTGTGTTATTATATATCAGAAACACTTTGAAATGCGAAAAAATTGATCTGCCAAATGAAATTGAACTTGAGTGTGTTGGAGTAACCATTTCTCTCTCCCCTGAAATGTCATTCACATTACTCTGTATTTACAGAAAACCATCCACAACAGTAGATTTTTATGATAAACTGAAAGCCCTCTTGGGCCATTGTAAATCAAGCAAAGAGCTGATACTCATGGGAGATTTTAATATCAATTGGGATGATAAAAAATGCAGGAATAACCTCAAACAGACCACAGAATACTTTAATGTTAAACAACTCGTAGAAAACCCCACCCGAAATACTACACACTCTTCAACTCAAATAGACTTAGTATTCACAAACCGACCTGAAAGAATTCTTAAATCCCATAATCTCCTATGTCAGATGTCAGATCATAACATCATTTTTTTCTCACGTAAACTTTCAAAGGCAAGGTTTCATAACCAACAGACATCTAGGTGCTGTCACGAGTTCATTCCAGAAAATCAAAGGCAAAATCTTGATAAAGCCCTAAGAGAGACTGACTGGAGTGACATTCTCAAGAACAATGACATAGTAAAAGGTTATGAATGCTTTGGCCTAAAAATAAATACAATTATCGCACAATTTACAAAAAAGGGGAGACGAGGAAGAAAAAATAGAAATGCTCTACCATGGATGAATAGTGAATGCTTAAAATTAATGAAAGATAGAAATGTTTAGCTTAAAATAGCCTTGAAATCCAGTCTGACCACAGACAGGCAGAAATTTGCTTTGGCTAGAAATAAAGTAACTAGTACAGTTCGCAAGGCCAAAGAAATTTTTTTCATCAATGTTATGAATCATGCAAGAGGAAATAGCAAGCTCATCTGGAAAAATATAGATAGATTAACCGGAAAACGACCCAAAAATGATATCAATAAACTTGAAATCAAAATAAATGACACTCTTTTGAAAGATCCTCTTATCATAGCTAATGTAATGAACAAATACTTTGTTGACACAGTTCGAGATATAACTCAACAATTCACCCCGTCTAACTTCGTTTTTGACCCTGTCAATCCTTCTCATGCTGTTTTCAGGATAGAAGAAATAACAGAAGGTGAAGTAGAAAGCATTATCAATTCCCTCAACCAATCAAAGGCAAAGGGTGTATATGGTCTCGATACTCTTTTTTTAAAACTGCACAAAGGTGCTCTAATTAAACCTATAACTCATTTAATTAATCTATCTTTTAAACAAAACGTTGTGCCTTTAGCTTGGAAGCTAGCCATAGTCTCACCAATTTTTAAGTCTGGTGACAAAACTGAAATGGCAAATTATCGGCCCATTAGCATTCTCCCCACTATTTCCAAGGTTGTAGAAAAGTGGGTGGCCAAGCAACTGAATGCATATTTAAATTTTGGGCACACATCCCTACATCCAATGCAATTCTGATTTCGTAATTGCCACTCCAAAGAGACTGCAAATTGTGTCTTTGTGGAAAAACTCAAAGGTCTTCTTGATAGGCATGCATGTGTAGGAGCTGTGTTCCTAGACCTCAAGAAGGCTTTTGATACTGTTGATCATCAAATTCTTCTAACTAAATTGACTCATTTCAATTTTTCACCAGAGGCGCTACTCTGGTTTCAGTCTTATTTATGTGACAGAAAACAGTGTGTGTCCGTGTCTGGCAGCAAATCCTCCTACATCAGTTGTCCAGTTGGAGTCCCCCAAGGCAGTATTTTGGGGCCAATTTTGTTTAGCATTTTTATTAATGATCTCCCTGAAGTATGTTCAAAAGTAAACATTCAAATGTATGCAGATGATGCCGTTATTTTTACTGATGCTAAAAGCCCTCGGGAAGCCTCCCAGCTGTTGACTGCAACCATGGCCCATGTGCAAAAATGGGTCAAAAATGTCCATTTAAAGCTGAACATAAAGAAAACCATTTGCATGTTTTTTTCCAAAAAAACAATTGAACTAAAAAGATCAAACATCTTTCTTGAAGGAATTGAACTTGACATTGTCCAAGAGTTCAAATATCTTGGGTTAACTTTGGACCCTACCTTAACTTTTAAGAACTACATTAAACAATTTTTAAAAACAGTCAATTTTAATTTACAAAATTTTAAACATGTTAGACCTTTTTTGTCCCTTCATGCTGCTAAGCTGTTTTTACATTCTATGATTTTGTCTCACATGGAATACTGTATAACATCCTGGTCACTTGCTTCTAGTACAGCAATCAAACCCATAGAATCCCTTTTTTAAAAAGCCATAAAAATTCTTCATAAAAAACCATTTAGTTTCCACCACTGTCTTGTTTTAGATAAATATAGACTTCTTAATTTTAGTAACTTTGTTACTTTCAAGACATGGGCTAGCCCCCTCCCCCTTGACAGATTTTATTAAACCACGGTCTATCAGTGGAATGTCCACCAGGGCTACAGCTAGAGGAGACTGTGAGGTACCTTACAGGTGCACTGCCTTTGGAAGGCAGACCACACTATCTGTTCACGGGTCTAAATATTGGAACGGTCTACCACTCAGCATAAGAGACTCTTTGTCATACAGTTCCTTCAAATTCCAACTTAAACAATGGCTGAATGAAAAACAAACCTGTATTCATCAGTAATTTGTCCTTACAGTGGTGTGTTGTGTGTTTTCTTTCTGTTTTTTTTCAGTTTCCTATTGTTCTAAGTTTAAAATTTTATTCTTTATTGTTGCTTTTATTACCTGCCTAGGGACTGCAGATGTAAATTAGCACTAGTTCTACAATCTGGCATATTTACTTATACAATTGTTGTTGAAGTTCATTAATATGCACTGTCCCTGTTAAATAAATAAAGTAAATAAAGGATTTATCAGGAGAGCCTTGATGTTCTAAACTCGATTTCTGGCATAGCCCAAGTCTCACAAAGTCACGCTTTATGGCAATCACTGTTTACAGCTCAGGACAAACGAGCTACACCTGGTTAGCATTTATTGTAACGTGTTTATCATGGTGGAGCCTCACAAGAGACAAATAACATTTATCTGCTGAAACTAAAAAGAACGTCTTGACTACAATAGGAGTCAAAAAAAGAGTCAACATCAGGTGTTTACTGAATTGCAGGAGCTCAGAGGCGTGATTCATGCGTGTTTTACATTGTGAACACAGCTGATTTGTTTCATTTAGTGATAGCCTGTATTTTTATAGCGCCTTCTAGGGTTCTACAACCCCCCAAGGTTCTTTACAACACAACCAGTCATTCATCCACGCACACACACATTCCCAGGCTGTTAGACATGCTAGAAAGGTAATGATACATTCTATATTTGTTTCCAAAGACAATAAAGTTTGGGTGATGAACCTACAGAATCCTAGACTCCAACCAATTATAATGTAGCAACATTAAAATCTAAAATAATTAAATTTGGGTGTTTTCAATAAGGTAACTTTGTTTATTTAGAGGAAGTATCACAGTATATTAAGTTAAAACAACAATGATGAGAGAGAATATGATAACCAATTCTGTAATGTGGACCTGTACCCAATGGAAGCTATCTTGATCTTTGTATTTCAGGATTTGCAGCATATGCATCTGATGCCAGTCCATCATAGTACCATCCCACAGTGCAGTATCGACTTGCCGCTTCTGTTCCTCGACTACGCCTCCTGTCTGACTCTTCTCACGCCTCTGACCTCCTGAACTCTCGACCACGGACCGGCTTTTCAGATTCTCCCTTTCGCCTGCTCCCTTGTGCCTCTCACGGATCTCCACGTCTCTGAGCCACAATACCTCCCGACCAAGACTCTGCCAGCCCCCCCACAGTTCTGGTAACAACCTGCCTCAACTGCCTGAAAATAAATACTGTTAAACGTCTTACTGTGTCTTTGTGTCTTCACGGGTCCCCAAGTTTGTTCCTAACATTACTGAGGTAAAGCAATTAAAACCACTGTTAATAGGAAAATTATTGTTATATCACTGACATTTTCTACAGACACTTGAAGAAACGCGACAAATACATTTTGAGCAGGATCAAGAATACCACAGCTCTCTGTTAGCTGACCAGCAAAAGGTATGTTTTATCTTTGTAATTGTTTTACTTAATGGGAGGATTGGAGTTTATTTATTACATATCTGATAAATTACAGGCAATGAGGAGACAACTACTTGAGAATGTTGAGGAAAGGCGTAGGATGGTAAGTTATGTGAATAGATATTTTTTCATTCTTAACTGTTTCAAAAAAGATTTTTGTCTGTGCAAGGTGATTAAGGAAGGAAGTGAGCGAATGGCAAATCGTGAGGAACCCCAGAATGGGATGCCTTTGAAATTTAAATATCCTGATGGTTCTGTCAAGATTGGCAAATTCACGGAATCTGAGCCAATTCAGGTATTGTCTGAAATGTTTATATATTCTTGTTTATAAAAAGATGTTGACTCAAAGAAAACAAAAAACCTTGTCATTTCTTTTCATAGGTTCTTTTTGACTTTGTTGGTCAAGTGGAGGTAGCCAGTGAAATCTTTACGTTGCAGGAGGCGTTTTCTTGTCAGGCAATCGAAAGCACCTCAACCGGTCAGATTTTAGAGCAAGGCATCAAAGCAAACTCTACGCTGTATATCCTATGGATGTCAAGCATGGATGTCGAGGTTTTGCTTTTTAATTTGTTTTTCTTTCTAACCCTTTAGGAATACATTGCCGATCAAGTGGATGGAGAACGGCCAAATTGGACTTCTTCAGAACCATCCTGGGATCTTTCTGTTCCTGCTGCTTCCAACTCATCACCTGACCCAGCTCTAGCAGCTTACATGCAATCTACAGGACATACATCAATTTTGGTTGTTGATGATGATGTTTGTGAAGTCCCAGTTTCATCTGCTCTCCAGTCTCCTTTGTCCAATCTTCTACAAGAGGAAAGTGTCAATGAGTACGTAATAGATACTTTATATGTCTCTAAAATAACAATTACTGATGCAGGAACAACTGCTGCAATTTGTTTCTTGACTTTTCACTTCAATTTTTAATCATTTCAACCTTTAACATTAGGTAGCATGCATAGAAAAAGCACTTAATTAAAATTATAATAAAAAGAGCTCCATGAGAACATATTGTAATGGCATCTGTAATTTCTCCTTTTCAGCATCAGTCTACAAACTCTCCTGAGTAAATTAGTAGATGGTGTGGACTTCAGTTATTGTCCCACCAGCAACCAGATAAATGTTTGCAGAGCCAACATTTTACAATGTAGTTTGCAAGCATTCCAGCGCAGACGATTCAACCCAGAGGCAAAACTTGATGTTGTCTTTGCTGATGAGGACATGACTGCAGAGGGAGCAGTAGATGAAGGGGGGCCAACTAGAGAGTTCCTGAGACTGCTCATGAAAGCAATCAATGACTGCAAAATCTTTGAAGGCCATGAAAACAGCCGGCAGTTGGCACTGAACACTGAAGGTTGGAGAGATTAAATTACTATGCCAACATTATATTTTGGATAATTCTTACATTTATTGTGTATTTCTCTGTAAATGCATGAGCCAATATAATTAAATTAGAATGCTCCAATGTTCATCATGCTAGCCACGTTACTCTGTTTTTTCGACCATACTGTTTTCAACAGCTCTGGAAACCAAAATGTACATGTGGGTTGCCAGAATGATTTCTGTTTGTGTTGTCCATGGAGGGGTGGGACCCCACTTCTTCTCTGAGAAACTCTTCCAGCGCATTTGTGGACTGCCGACGGCCCCTGCTAGATTGGAGGATATAGGAGATCACACACTTCGAGAACAGTTCATGAAGGTGAGCAGCATCATTATGTTCAAAATATTTCAGTGGAGTTTTACATATTGATTTCTAGTTTAATTCGTGTAGATAAAAGAAGCACAAACTGTTTTGGAGGCAAATGTTGCTGTTCAAGAAGCAGCTGATAGCCTAAGCATCCTTGGTTGCCTCAGACAAGTCACAAAGATGGAAGACAAGGACACCTTAGCTGTAGAATTCTTCATGAATGGAAGACTGAGGGATGCAACTGACCACACACACACAATTGTCTAATTCAGAACATGACAAATAAATCAATATAAAGTTGTCTGTTATTGTAAATAATTGCATATAACCTGTAAATTTTGCTGTGTATTTGTTTTTTTTTCTTTCAGACTCTTCACGATCCCTCAAAATGCTAATTAGCTAACCCACTATCAAAATAAAAGCATTGTTGCTTTGTTTTGAAATGCTAGTATTTTATCTGTTTTGATCAAAAATGAACCAAATATAATACAAATAATAAGTTTTCATTATTTTTTGTTATTTAAGGAACAGACTAGACTTTTATTTTTATGTCTTTTATTTTTTACCGTAGCAACAAGCAGCGCTTGTTGCCATGTGGCAAAGTGTTACTTTGGTGGGAGGGGTTTGTAGAGGTATCAGCAAGCCACCAGGTGGTGCTGGGGGATAACAGTTGTAAGATTGGGAGAGAGAAAAAAACAAAGTTCTGCCTGAAGACGCACGTTGTTGTTACTTGAATACTGGGATATATAGTAACAATACATGGTGTCAGAAGTGGGATACCTCAATCAGGACTTTAAGCGGACCTAGCAGCCGTTACTTTGGTGGGAGGGGTTTAGTTGAAATTTGAGAAGCTTGATAGGAGGAGACCCACTGCGTCATCTAGCCCTCAAACTCTATTGGACACGCACATCCTAAGTTACGCGTGATGTAAGTTAGAAATTTCAGCGGCAGAGCGTTAACGTTTTTTGAGTTTACCTGCAGCTGCTCCGCTCTGCATCCTTTGCGCAGGTTCGAAAAAACATGGCCTTCAATAAAGCTCCGAGATTCAGTGACCACGTAGGTAAATAAAACTTAAGTGGACAATTAGCCTGCAAGCTGCTAGCTGTTTTTAAATGGTAAGTAGCTTAGCTGACATACTTAGAGCAGTAGGTTGTAGCCCGTACTCACCTGAAGCTACACCGTTGCCTCGGATGCAGGCTAAGGAGATGGCCGCAACATCTTCACCAGGGACTTGTGACAAGGCAGTGACACCTGGCAATAGAGCAGCCACGCCCACTGAGGTGTTTGGGTGCAGGTACCCTCAGAGAAAGAGGGTGCCGCCTAAGCGACTAAATTTATGATCAGGCAGAGCCTGGAAAATAAAGAAAAGAGTTCCGGTTCATAAAATGAAAAAAAAAAACAAAAAAAAAAACTGTTTTTTGAGACCGTAATGTAAACAGGAAATTTATGGGTCGAATGGTTTGTTTTAGAGATTAAAGCCTGAAGATTAAAGCTGTAGCTGTACTGAGTTAATTAATTTTCTTTTTGTTTTACAGAAATTGGCTGGAGCAAATGTTATGTTAAAGGTGTGATATTAGGGGTACTCCATAGTTAAAGGGGGAGAAGTGTAATATAGTGATACCATATTATGTTGGAGAATTACTAGAAGGGTTCTGCTGTGCCATTCTATTTTGGTTCGTAGTTAGATGATGCCATCTAGTGGTCAGGTTTTGTGTTCCTGGATGGCTGGTAGTGATGTAGCGTGTGGAGCGGGAGTGGTGTTTAAAAATACGACTGAGGAACATGCTGGTCCTTCTTTGCTGTTATGGATATATTAACCGTTTAAGATAAGTCCAAGTTATTACAGTCCTGATGGAGGTCCAGAAGAGGCAGAGACTGGAGACGCTTTGTTTTTGCTCTGTTTATCTTGTTTTTGCTTGTTTTTTATTAGGCCCGAGCTGCGAAGGCCTCTTGTTCTTCTAATGTTTATTATTATTAATAGGCCGCTTGTTTTTTGCTCTATTATTATTCTTCTGCCCTACAAATTGGCTTTTTGTTAGTCAAAACGTATTGTTTTACACAGCAGCTGTTTGTTTAGGGCCCAATTTGTATAAAATGAGCCAACACATTCAACACATTCAAGTTATTACAGTGGCCACGAGGATGGGATTTCCTTAAAGAGAAAAAGGGAAATCCAGTTGCTGAGCGACAAAAGTGGATACATGAAGGTAACGGAACACTACGACGTTAGCAGTTAGCAGGCTAAGCTAAGCTAACGTCGACAGAGCAGCATGGCAGCGTTCATTGGGAACCTCGGCGAGTACAAGGAAGGACAAGAAGACTTTGAGTTGTACCTGGAGAGGTTTGAGCAATGGATGTTTGTAAATGAAGTGGATGAAGGCAAACGGCCCAACGTTTTCCTGTCAGTGATAGGTGCAGAAGCTTATGGACTTTTAAAAACCTCTGCATACCGGATAAGCCGAGTAGCCTCTCATATGAAGTACTGAGTGGGAAATTAACAGCTCATTATAAGCCCAAGCCGCTAGTTATAGCTGAAAGGTTTAAATTCCAAAAAAGGAACCAGCAAGAAAATGAGTCAGTGTCGGATTATGTGGTGGCATTAAAGCGCCTGTCCACACATTGTGACTTTGGTCGCCATTTAGATGAAGCACTGAGAGACAGATTCGTCAGTGGGTTGAAGGTTGAGGCTATTCAGAGAAAACCTCTCAAGAAATGATTATAATCTGAAGCTGGCACAGATGGAGCACTGCCTTTCTGACTATTTGGTTGTTTTGGTCTCAAGATTGTACTCCTGGACCTGGGACCTACAACGTCAGAAAGATGGAGGTGGAGGTGACGGGACCGGTAACGTTCCCAAAGGCCAGCAGGTTTGATATAACGAAACCAGGTACGTAGGTGTCGTAAACCCCACTTCCACTACAAGACAGCTACTGGAAAAGATGGAGAGGTTATGAATTTGTCTTGACTAAGGGTAAGACTGAAAATTTTGATGTGGTAAACCTTCCTTCAGTTCAGTCTAACTTTCAGACATACCTCTACACTCAAAGAAATACTCATTGGATGAACACAATTGGTTAGCTAGTTTGTGTTAGACAGACTAAAACTAGTCAAATCTAAAATACATAAAATGTTTTTGTACTTAAAAAAAAGACATTTATAGTTCACAGGCATTTTATTAGAATAAATAATTAAATCATTGTCAAACTAGTACAAATCAATACCAGTACAAAAATTAAACAAGAAATGAAAAATCTTAATATTTAACTGAACTTACATATTTAATATTTTTGTTAAATAAGTAATTTGTCTTGACTAAGGGTAAGAGTGAAAATGTTGATGTGGTAAACCTTCCTTCAGTTCAGTCTAACTTACAGACATACCTCTACACTCAAAGAAATACTCATTGGATGAACACAATTGGTTTGATGGCAGGTTTTCCACATAAACATGAGTAGGATGAACTCAATACAAATCTCATACATGGAATTGAATTCAATTGAGTTAGTCCAGCTCATTTTTATTTGATACATTTGAAAAAATATTTTTACTTTTACTGAATGAAAAATAATTGTGTTGCTTCAACACAATTTTTAATGTAGTCAAGCTAAAAAAATTGCTTTATCCAAACTAAAGATATTTGAGTTCAATCAACTCTAACTCTTTGTAAAAGATGAAATGTTTACTTTATATTGATATTAATTGTGTTAATTAATTGTGNATGCATTATGGAAACTTTGCTGTCCCAAGTCCGCTGAAGGACGCATCAGTGCATCCTCGATACAATGGGCGGAGCAAGAACATATCCGGGAACTTTGAGCGAACTTGCCATTATATGTACTTAGGATTGGAACAGTACTTGGACCATCGTTGATGACGTTTCACAAGGACGGGAGTACACAAGTACAGACAAGTACGCATATTGAGAAACAGGAACATCCTGCCGTTGTTGATCTTTTATTTAGCTAGGTAGACAACGAAGAGAAAAAATATTTATTTTTCAGAACATTACTGTGACCCGATTCAACCCACGGCCTCCGACTCTGAGGATTAAATGCATTTTTGAGGGTTACATTAGCTTACTGCTAATCAAACCTTAAACTGCCATCGGTGGGTTTGACGTCTGGTTGGGTTAGTTTGATGAAATGAAACCAAGTAATGATTATAATCTGAAGCTGGCATAGATGACTATTTGGTTGTTTTGGTCCCAAGATTGTACTCCTGGACCCGGGTTCCATGAGGTCAAAAAGGCCGGTGTGGAGCCTGGAGCCTGGGCCTGGCCTGGTGGCTGGGCCTTGTGGCCAGTCTGGAGCCTGAGCCTGGGCCTGTTCTGGTGGCTGGGCCTGGTGGCTGGTGTGGAGCCTGGCCTGGCAGCTGGTGCTTCTACTTATTCAAGTAGGTAAATTCAGGTAGTTAAATTAGCTCAGCTCTGCTGCAGCTCAGCTCTTAGTTTGATGAAATGAAACCAAGTAATGATTATAATCTGAAGCTGGCAGAGATGGAGCACTGCCTTTCTGACTATTTGGTTCTTTTGGTCCCAAGATTGTACTCCTGGACCCAGGTTCCATGAGGTCAAAAAGGAAGAGGTGAAGGGAGCGGCAACCTTTGCCAAGGCCAGCCGCTTTGGACCCACAAAGACAGGTACGTAGCTGTCATAAACATTCAAATACAGTAAGAGAAATGCACTGTTAAATTCAAAGTATCGAGTTGTCATTCTCTCTTGCTTTCAGCGGCCGAGGCTCCTCCAGAAGAGGCAGAGACGCTTTGTTTTTGCTATTTTTCGCTGTTTATTTTGTTTTTGTTTGTTTTTTATTAGGCCCGATTGTTCTTTTTTATTAGGCCCTCATGTTTATTATTATTAATAGGCCGCTTGTTTTTTGCTCTGTTATGTTTTACACAGCAGCTGTTTGTTTAGGGCCCAATTCGTTTTTGCAGACCTGAGTTAATAATACCAAGATGGCTGCCGATGGCTGGAGTGGTTTGTTTGGCTCCATGCCTTCTCTGGCTTTTTGCCTCTTTTTTCACTTTCTGCTGACTACAGTGAGAGCTACTCAACAGAGTTTTTCTGAAATAAAACATTGCCTGGATTGCGTTGTCATTCTCATGTTTTCAGCGGCCGAGGCTGTCACTGGTTTTTCTCTGTTCAGAAAAACTTCTAAATTCCTTCAAAGAAAATCATTAAGAATGAAATGAAATCTACCTGAAAACCAAAACTGGCAAAACATGGCTACAGCTAAAAAGTTGGCAGAGGAGCTGGAAGAAATTTAAAAAAAATTCACAGAACTTTTTGTCTGAGGAAATTAGCAAAGTTGCTAAACAACAGGCTAACCTCATGGGCATGATGGAGGAGGTGCAAGAGCTGAAGGCCTCAATCAAACAGAGGGATCAGAAGATTGAAAGGATGGAACAAAGAATTGATGATTTGGAACAAAATGCTCGAGCAAATGATCTACTTATCACTGGGTTGGAAACCAAGCATCGCTTGCACTATCTGAAGAGCTACAAATACTGGAGGAGCAGGTGGTTCAGTTCTTCAGCATCAAGAAGATTAACTTAATTAAAGAGCAGATCTCAGCCTGCTACACTATTCCACGAAAGGATACCAGAAATTAGTCATCAATTGTTGTTCAGCGTGTACATAGAAAGCAGAAGGTTGATATATTGAGTCAATCTAGAAAGCTAAAAGGTTCTGGTGTTTATGTCAATGAACACTTGACAAAAAAGACTGCTGAAATTGCCAGAACTGGATGTATATTAAAGAAACAAAACAAAATTCAAGCAACATGGGTGAGACATGGAAGAGTGTTTATAAAGCTAAATGGATCACCTGAACAAGCAAAAGTGGTTATGGTTCGAAGCCTCCAGGAGATGGAGCAATACAGATGAAGAACAAAAGTTTAAAGAGACTTTTATATTTTTGTGTACTACTGGACAATATTTGGTTTAATTTTTCTTTGTTTTTCTATTGAAAGAAAAGTATTTTCTATTTTTTATTTTTCGATTTCTGAAGAAGTGAATGGCGTGTCGTCACCAACTGGCAACAGTTAAGGCGTTGGAAATGGAGCTGCAAGAAAGCAAAATACCACTGAAATTTTGGTCTGAGGAAATTGGAAAGATGACTACAATACAGGCTAATTTCATTGGCCAGATGGAGGATGAGCAGAAACTGAAGGCCTTGGTCAAACAGAGGCATCATAAGGCTGGAATGCTGGAACAAAGAACTGAAGACTACAGAGGGGTGGATATACTTATTACTGGACTGAAAACAAAGCATCACAGTCATCTCAGAGCTACAGTAAAAGATCAACAAGGTGAGGATGCATCACCTGACAAGCTAAACACTCTGGAGGGACAGGTCTTCAAGTGCTTCATTATCCAGAAGATCATTCTTTTTCTGGAAAATGTAATGGTAGAACAAACGGTAATTAAGAAATGCAGAATGATTTAAGCTTAAAATGGTCAAATGTATTAGACCAGAAATTATTTGGTTTTGAAAATAATATTGATCCAGAGGTACAGTTTTATGACAATAAATCAAAGTCAGAATATTATTCTGAAAAAGAGTTAAATAAACTTAAAATAGAAGGACTTTCAATTATTCATTTTAACAGTAGAAGTCTCCACACACATTTTATTCAAATTAAAGATTTGTTAAGGTCACTTAAATATGAGTTTCACATTATTGCCATTAGTGAGACTTGGCTTACAAAAGAAACAGATTCCTGCTTTGAGCTGGAGGGGTATAAGTTTAATGTAAAAAGGAACAATAAGAGAGGTGGGGGCGTTGCTGTTTATGTACAAAAACATATTGAGTGTACGGTAATAGATGGTACAGTCATTGATGACATGGAGAGTATAACAATAGAAATCAATTTTACAAAAACAGAAAGAATATTTTTGAGTTGCATGTATAGATCACCTGGTTCTTGTGTTGAAACATTTATACAAAATGCTGCTGAGATCTTGCAAAGGACTTGTGCTAAGAAATATGTATTTGTTTGTGGTGATTTTGATATGGACTTGATAAAATGGAATGAGCATAAATTAACCTCAGATTTTTTGAATTTTGCCCTTTGATTGATAAGCCAAGCAGGATTACCAAAGAAAGTGCCACACTTATTGATAATATTTTTACAAATGATCATGGTCAAACAACTAGTGGTCTGCTAATAAACGACGCAGTGACCATCTTCCAGTATTTATAATTTCAAACATGAACATTTTAAGAACTCCACATAAGGAAGATGAGGGTTCTTTTAAACTGGTAAGATGGAAGACAACTGAAAGAATTCAGGCTTTAAAGGCACACCTTATGAGTTATAATTGGGATCAGGTGTATGTAGATGATCCAAATCAAGCTTATGATACATTCTTGTCAAGTTTCTTACAATTATATAATAAATATTGCCCTATTAGACGATACAAGATCAAAAAAATTTTACAAAAAGAAGCCATGGATGACGGAGGGTCTGAATAGGTCATGTAAAAAGAAAATGGAATTATATAAAAAATGTATCAAAAATAGGACAAATGAAAATGAAGATAAATATAAAAAATACAAGAATAAATTATCTACGACTATTAGGATCAGAAAGAGGCAATATTATGATGAAATCCTAGACAACAATAAAAACAATATGCATATGACTTGGAAAATATTAAATAATATAATTCAAAAAAAGTTGATAACATCAGAATGGCCAAACTACTTTCTAAACAGTTCAAATCATAAAGTAAATAATCAACTAAATATAGTGGAAGAATTTAATAAATATTTTGTTGGTATTGGTCCCACTAGCAAAAGAGATTGAAATCCCATCTGATACAGCTACATTTAATAATATGATAAATAGAAATATCAATTCAATGTTTATAAATGAGATAATTGAAAATGATGTCATAAATACAGTTAGGAAATTTAAAAACAAGAAATCTACAGATATATATGAAATTGATATAGAAATTATAAAGGAAGTTACTTTTTCTATTGTGAAACCATTGACATATATATATATATAACTTATCATTACAAAAAGGTGTTTTTCCTAAAACTATGAAGCTAACAAAAGTGATCCCAATATTTAAAAATGGAGACAAACATTCTATGGAAAACTACAGACCAGTATCAATTATTCCACAGTTCGCAAAAATACTAGAGAAATTGTTTGTGAAACAACTGGACATATATATTAGGAAAAATACATTTTTAAATGATAGTCAATATGGTTTTAGAGAAAACAGAACCACTACCTATGCAATAATGCAGATGGTAGAAGAAATAGCACAAGCCAGTGAAAATGAAGAATTCTCTATCGGTATTTTCATAGATTTGAAGAAGGCTTTTGATACCATCGACCACAGGAGACTATTGAAGAAAATGAAGAATTATGGTTTTCGAGGTTTAGCAAAGTCCTGGATAGAGAGTTACTTAAAAGACAGACAACAGTGTGTAAAAATTAAAGATATAGAATCTGGATTCAGAGGAATAAAATGTGGAGTTCCACAAGGGTTAGTAATAGGTCCAAAACAATTTATTTTATATATAAATGATATATGTAACACCACAGAATTTTTTTTATTTATGTTTGCAGACGATACAAATTTAGTTTGTTCAGGCAAAGATATAAAGGAACTTTTAAAAAAGGCAGAAAAAGAGTTAAGTCGTAAAATCTTGGTTTGATGTGAATAAATTATCGCTGAATATTAAAAAAAATAAATTTATGATATTTGGAAATCAAAATGTAAAATATGGAGAATTTAAATTAACAACCAGGTAAGCCAACACAGTCTCACTCCCGACTCGTTATTGATTATCTCTGTGATTAAAAAAAAACCATAAAAAACGAATGTTTTAGCTCTCAACGTTGTTGTTGGCCGAATTGGGGGAGTTAATGGTAGCAAATTCACGCAACAGGTAATGATTTATGATATTGAGAAAGCCATTTTAGCTTGTTTTGTACCTGCGCCACATGTGAGGAAAAAAACGTGTTCATGTTGATTATATAAATCACAAAAAAAAAAACACCAACAACTAATATTTTAGCTCACAAAGTGGGCAGTTTGGAGAGTTAATGGCAGCAAATTCACGCAGCAGTGAGTGATTTACGACATTTATTTGTTCTGTTTTGCTGCACAAAATGTTCAGTAAGCTAGGTAAAGTAACCGCTTTTAGCCACACTAGGTTACACAATGGCTGGACTTCTTAAATATAACATCCATCCATGGGACAGTACCAGAGAAACGTGTACTCTTGTTTGTTGCTGCCACTCTGTAAAGTCTGGTGTGTTTTTATAAACATCAGAGATCCAAAACTGTATTTATGATGTATTGTACAGCATGTGGCATTAAAGGCAAGCCAGGCTTGCACCAGAATCACCAAATTACTCTTCATCTGCCAGTGATGTTCATTAATTTAGTCAGGTGTGATTACTGTGACACTGCTGTCTAAACTTTATCAAGTGTTTTCTTAATTCTGAACACTTCTTTTTCTCTCTCTCAAGGTTCTTCGTTGATCCATCCGTTTGCTTGTCAACTCTATTTCTGCTCCTCAGTAAAACTCCCAAAGGCACTTTTAAGAGCCACGTCTGTCTTATTTATCTGTTCTTACTGCTGTCCCAATTCTTGTCTGTTGTCCCTTTCCCTGTGTCTGCCTGTTTTCTCTCTTTGGTGGATATTTCTGTTTGTTTTGTCTGTCCATCCCCTTATACATTGTCTTTTGTACAATTACTGTTTATTTTTTGTTTCTGTCTTCAACATGACACGCCCCAAATTCAGGCCCTGTACATCTTGCCAGACTCCCAATCAGGCAAACAGAAAAACCTGCAGTTTCTGCTTCAAACCTCTCTCCACTAAAAAAACCCCTAAAAACAAAAGGTACAATCATTGATAGCCAATGGGGTCAAGCTGTCATAAAAAACAGAAATGCTGGCCGAATAATTGATTCTGCCCGCATTGCAGTAAGTAAAAATTCATATTACTGAAAAATGTAGTTGTTTAATGTAATCCACATTCTCTGAAATGCTCTGAAAAGAATACCCTGTTCTTACTTTTATTTTGCAGCTTTGATTTTCCATATTAACAATTATTACAGCTCTAAAAAGAGTGTATTCAAGTAATTTGTGCCAATTATTCTTAATTTTAGGTGCAAAATCTTGATGCAATAGGATAGAAGCCTATTTTATTTTTTGGCAAGCAAGACAAAGTCTCAAGTAAGTGGGTAGCTGATGTCATCACCAATTTGGACCCCACTTCCACTACAAGACAGCTACTGGAAAAGATGGAGAGGTTATGAATTTGTCTTGACTAAGGGTAAGACTGAAAATTTTGATGTGGTAAACCTTCCTTCAGTTCAGTCTAACTTTCAGACATACCTCTACACTCAAAGAAATACTCATTGGATGAACACAATTGGTTAGCTAGTTTGTGTTAGACAGACTAAAACTAGTCAAATCTAAAATACATAAAATGTTTTTGTACTTAAGAAAAAGACATTTATAGTTCACAGGCATTTTATTAGAATAAATAATTAAATCATTGTCAAACTAGTACAAATCAATACCAGTACAAAAATTAAACAAGAAATGAAAAATCTTAATATTTAACTGAACTTACATATTTAATATTTTTGTTAAATAAGTAATTTGTCTTGACTAAGGGTAAGAGTGAAAATGTTGATGTGGTAAACCTTCCTTCAGTTCAGTCTAACTTACAGACATACCTCTACACTCAAAGAAATACTCATTGGATGAACACAATTGGTTTGATGGCAGGTTTTCCACATAAACATGAGTAGGATGAACTCAATACAAATCTCATACATGGAATTGAATTCAATTGAGTTAGTCCAGCTCATTTTTATTTGATACATTTGAAAAAATATTTTTACTTTTACTGAATGAAAAATAATTGTGTTGCTTCAACACAATTTTTAATGTAGTCAAGCTAAAAAAATTGCTTTATCCAAACTAAAGATATTTGAGTTCAATCAACTCTAACTCTTTGTAAAAGATGAAATGTTTACTTTATATTGATATTAATTGTGTTAATTAATTGTGCTGATTAATTTGTGTTAGACAGACTAAAAAAAGGAACCAGCAAGAAAATGAGTCAGTGTCGGATTATGTGGTGGCATTAAAGCGCCTGTCCACACATTGTGACTTTGGTCGCCATTTAGATGAAGCACTGAGAGACAGATTCGTCAGTGGGTTGAAGGTTGAGGCTATTCAGAGAAAACCTCTCAAGAAATGATTATAATCTGAAGCTGGCACAGATGGAGCACTGCCTTTCTGACTATTTGGTTGTTTTGGTCTCAAGATTGTACTCCTGGACCTGGGACCTACAACGTCAGAAAGATGGAGGTGGAGGTGACGGGACCGGTAACGTTCCCAAAGGCCAGCAGGTTTGATATAACGAAACCAGGTACGTAGGTGTCGTAAACATTCAAATACAGTAAGAGAAATGCACTGTTAAATTCAAAGTATCGAGTTGTCATTCTCTCTTGCTTTCAGCGGCCGAGGCTCCTCCAGAAGAGGCAGAGACGCTTTGTTTTTGCTATTTTTCGCTGTTTATTTTGTTTTTGTTTGTTTTTTATTAGGCCCGATTGTTCTTTTTTATTAGGCCCTCATGTTTATTATTATTAATAGGCCGCTTGTTTTTTGCTCTGTTATGTTTTACACAGCAGCTGTTTGTTTAGGGCCCAATTCGTTTTTGCAGACCTGAGTTAATAATACCAAGATGGCTGCCGATGGCTGGAGTGGTTTGTTTGGCTCCATGCCTTCTCTGGCTTTTTGCCTCTTTTTTCACTTTCTGCTGACTACAGTGAGAGCTACTCAACAGAGTTTTTCTGAAATAAAACATTGCCTGGATTGCGTTGTCATTCTCATGTTTTCAGCGGCCGAGGCTGTCACTGGTTTTTCTCTGTTCAGAAAAACTTCTAAATTCCTTCAAAGAAAATCATTAAGAATGAAATGAAATCTACCTGAAAACCAAAACTGGCAAAACATGGCTACAGCTAAAAAGTTGGCAGAGGAGCTGGAAGAAATTTAAAAAAAATTCACAGAACTTTTTGTCTGAGGAAATTAGCAAAGTTGCTAAACAACAGGCTAACCTCATGGGCATGATGGAGGAGGTGCAAGAGCTGAAGGCCTCAATCAAACAGAGGGATCAGAAGATTGAAAGGATGGAACAAAGAATTGATGATTTGGAACAAAATGCTCGAGCAAATGATCTACTTATCACTGGGTTGGAAACCAAGCATCGCTTGCACTATCTGAAGAGCTACAAACACTGGAGGAGCAGGTGGTTCAGTTCTTCAGCATCAAGAAGATTAACTTAATTAAAGAGCAGATCTCAGCCTGCTACACTATTCCACGAAAGGATACCAGAAATTAGTCATCAATTGTTGTTCAGCGTGTACATAGAAAGCAGAAGGTTGATATATTGAGTCAATCTAGAAAGCTAAAAGGTTCTGGTGTTTATGTCAATGAACACTTGACAAAAAAGACTGCTGAAATTGCCAGAACTGGATGTATATTAAAGAAACAAAACAAAATTCAAGCAACATGGGTGAGACATGGAAGAGTGTTTATAAAGCTAAATGGATCACCTGAACAAGCAAAAGTGGTTATGGTTCGAAGCCTCCAGGAGATGGAGCAATACAGATGAAGAACAAAAGTTTAAAGAGACTTTTATATTTTTGTGTACTACTGGACAATATTTGGTTTAATTTTTCTTTGTTTTTCTATTGAAAGAAAAGTATTTTCTATTTTTTATTTTTCCATTTCTGAAGAAGTGAATGGCGTGTCGTCACCAGCTGGCAACAGGTAAGGCGTTGGAAATGGAGCTGCAAGAAAGCAAAATACCACTGAAATTTTGGTCTGAGGAAATTGGAAAGATGACTACAATACAGGCTAATTTCATTGGCCAGATGGAGGATGAGCAGAAACTGAAGGCCTTGGTCAAACAGAGGCATCATAAGTCTGGAATGCTGGAACAAAGAACTGAAGACTACAGAGGGGTGGATATACTTATTACTGGACTGAAAACAAAGCATCACAGTCATCTCAGAGCTACAGTAAAAGATCAACAAGGTGAGGATGCATCACCTGACAAGCTAAACACTCTGGAGGGACAGGTCTTCAAGTGCTTCATTATCCAGAAGATCATTCTTTTTCTGGAAAATGTAATGGTAGAACAAACGGTAATTAAGAAATGCAGAATGATTTAAGCTTAAAATGGTCAAATGTATTAGACCAGAAATTATTTGGTTTTGAAAATAATATTGATCCAGAGGTACAGTTTTATGACAATAAATCAAAGTCAGAATATTATTCTGAAAAAGAGTTAAATAAACTTAAAATAGAAGGACTTTCAATTATTCATTTTAACAGTAGAAGTCTCCACACACATTTTATTCAAATTAAAGATTTGTTAAGGTCACTTAAATATGAGTTTCACATTATTGCCATTAGTGAGACTTGGCTTACAAAAGAAACAGATTCCTGCTTTGAGCTGGAGGGGTATAAGTTTAATGTAAAAAGGAACAATAAGAGAGGTGGGGGCGTTGCTGTTTATGTACAAAAACATATTGAGTGTACGGTAATAGATGGTACAGTCATTGATGACATGGAGAGTATAACAATAGAAATCAATTTTACAAAAACAGAAAGAATATTTTTGAGTTGCATGTATAGATCACCTGGTTCTTGTGTTGAAACATTTATACAAAATGCTGCTGAGATCTTGCAAAGGACTTGTGCTAAGAAATATGTATTTGTTTGTGGTGATTTTAATATGGACTTGATAAAATGGAATGAGCATAAATTAAGCCAAGCAGGATTACCAAAGAAAGTGCCACACTTATTGATAATATTTTTACAAATGATCATGGTCAAACAACTAGTGGTCTGCTAATAAACGACGCAGTGACCATCTTCCAGTATTTATAATTTCAAACATGAACATTTTAGGACCTCTACATACGGAAGATGAGGGTTCTTTTAAACTGGTAAGATGNTTAAAGGAACTAGAGGCAGGAAAAAAGAAACGATGCTCACGAGCGACGCGCCCGGCTCTGCGAGTAACTGCAGCCCAGCACGGGAGCGTGCACAGACGGCTATGTTACACAAACACAAAAATACCATTACCTGACCCTCTTCACACGCTCTCACGCCACACCTCCAATATCTCACGCTGAAAAGGCAACTCCCCGCCGCTCTCACGGACAATATTGCGGCGAAGCAATCCACGCTGCAGCCCTGATCACAGCTAATGCTACTACTGTAGCATGATCACAGCTAATGCTACTGCACGCTAGCTCTCTCTGAGTCATCGGTGAGGTCAGATCATTGTCATCATCTCTAAACACAACCTATAATGTTTCTTACCTGCTCACTAGGAAATGAGCCATGGCAGCATCCTTTTTGAGTCCCAGATATAGTTGAAGCAGCCTCCATTCGTCAATCACGTATCCGATATAGATTCGGGTCCCTGCCTGTCTTTTACCATATTTGGTTTTTGACTCACGAGATGCCGCTGAATAAACTTCCTTTGTGCCACGCTTGGTCGTTTGCTGGTTGCAGTAGAATCCATTCCCACAGTTCTTCTTTTGGAGTTTGGCGGTTGGCAAGCAACTTAAGGTGCAATAGCGCCACCTACCGATCTGCAGTGTCGAACACATTTTCTTTCTGTTTTGAAGCTGTCGTGAACGCGCAAGCAGTGTCAATTGACGCCACATCCGTAGGGCAGCGCGGGAAATTCGTGACCGAACTGCAGCGCATTTTGCAGCAAACAGCCTGTTCAAGAAAATGGAACGATACATGGGGGGCCTCATTCTTTTAGATTTATAACGCTTCATCACCCATTAGCTTTGAAAAAATGAACATACATGTTTAATTTTTTACAGATTTTTTAAAGATCCTGCCTCTAGTTCCTTTAACTGAACTTACATATTTAATATTTTTGTTAAATAAGTAATAACAATGTAGAACACAGGTTCACAGCCATTTTTAAACCTAACATTTACAAAGCAGATACGTGTTGAGTTACCACTAAAGAAGCTCTGATCAAAAGAAAGCAGCAGATAATCACTGTGTGTCTTTGCTTAAAATGATTTTTTAAGAAGTTTAAAATAAAATCAAAAAGTGCAAAACATTGATAAAATAAACAACACGGTAAAGAAAACAAGCCCCGCAGAGATCGATGTTCTGTGTGCAACACTATCCACATTATTCTTATGGCCCGTGATGCTTTGCGCGAAAAATGCAAGCAACTTCCGGTCCGCATTTGTTTACATTGAGACGATGTGATTCCTTCATGCTAATCCTCTTTTTATGGGCATTTAGATACTGAAAACATGCATGAACACCAGCTGTCACAGCTCAAACGGGACACCGTTACACTCCTTCTGCCTACTGAAGCAGAGAGGTGGGGGGGGGTGATCTTAAAGTCTGGCCAAAGCTAACGTACAGTAGCATTTTAGCTAAATTTTGAACTCAGTTGCATCTGACAGCGAGGCAATAAACAATCTCTGAGGCTATCAGTACATACATAGTAATAATGTTAGTCGTGTTTTGTTGAAAGAGGTGGGACACTTTTATTTACTTAAAAGCAGACGTAGAGCTGAGTCAGAGCCTTAAATCCCTCAGCACCAAGTTTTGAGTTTTAGTTTCTACATCAGGCGAAATACTGTTACGTACCAGGTCGTCTAGGTGACCTGGGTAACAATAATGGACAAATGCGTACAAAGTCTTAAAGGAGACATCACCTATAATACCGTGGATATCTACATCCTATTATAGTCTTTTAGACCATTAAAATTAATTGTATTGGAAAAATAAATAAAAAATTTGATTTTTTAATCCTTTATTGTGAAGAGCATATTTTCTTGCGAGATCACACGCGATATTTCGGCTGTCTCGGACGCGCGCGGGACTGAGGAGTGTGGTGATTGGTGGAAGGAAGCAGGACGCAGCTTCAGCGTCTCGCTCCAAAACAACAAAATTTGTAACTGAACCCGACCTGGCAGTGACCTATGGGATCTAACCGTGTATTTACGAGCACAAGCCTCGCACGTAATGGCGTCCTCATTTGATTTGGGACAAAGCAAGCTAACAGCAGGCATTGGCTCTTATGCTGTTGTGAAGATGGAATACACAGACCGATCGGAGTTTTGTCTCCCGTAACACAGATTATAACACGAGTCGTCAACGGTAAGACATAATTTATGCGTTTCACGTTATGAAATGAGCTTTGTTGTGCTGGTTTGTTCGCTGCTGGTTCATATTTGTTTATATTAGGCCGTTGTGCCGACATATACGGCCAGAACCCAAGTTTTCGTGTTGGAATGCGCATGCTCGTGGGGTGCGTGTGAGCTGGTTTAAGAAGGCAAGATTAAACAAACGCGTCAATGTTAAATATCGGCTTCTCAGCCAGTGAAAAATCATTAGGAAGCCATTATAGACATTTTTTTAGTGGAAAAGTGAAGATTTCTGGTGATGACCCCTCTAAACCAAACGCCACCGGGGAACCAACAGTGCAGAGAACCTTTCTGCCCTGCTGCTCCCCTGAACTGAAGACAGGCTGGCTTCTTATGGCAGAGCCAGGGACAGCTGAGGTGGAGTCTATCAGTGGGAGAGGATCCAGGTGTGGCTTGACTTCTCCTCTCTCACACGCGCACACACACACATGCAGGAAGGGAGGAAACCAGTTGAGAAAATTAAAAATACAAAACCACAAACAGCCAAGGGCTGTAACAAATACAAACAGCAGGATGGCACTTTTAGGTTAATATCTACAGTCTAAACGCACTTTACATTATAACTACTCAGAAAATTGTACACATGAAACAATTCCTGTTGTTGTTGTGAGACTGCTGTCAGATCTCTTTACTACCCGGAGTCTCTTCTCCGGAGGTTTGTCATACCTAACAACAAAGTAGGATGCGGGTGTTCCTCTCAGAGGTTTTCCACAATAAAATGAAAGGAAAAGTTTGTGGTGGGTTTCAAGTTATGATTTTTCAGCCACATCTTTCTTGGTTCATCTCTGGGGAGGCAGCGAAAACCGTACCGACGCTGCAGCCGCACACTCTTTACTCCGGAGGTGCATGTTTTAAATATCGCTCTTGTAGCCACACATTTTTTTTTTTTTACTTTCTTTATTTCATTAATAATATAAAACAAACAACAAATAAAACAAAAAACAAACAGCATTTAAATAAATTACCAAACAATGAATGAAAAGTAGCAGAGAGAAGAAAAAATCTTATAAAGTTCTGCCCCTTTTTACAATACTAAATTAAAATAAGAGGAAATTAATTTTCAATAATATTGCTCTTTCAGCTCTTCAATACTAGAATATTTACAATATTACTACTCATTTAACTCAATACTTCACAAACACCATCTTACATTATATTTACATATTTAGTTAATACCATTGATTTGATACATTTTTTAAATGCAGTGATTTCATTTTCTCTTGTTAGTAAAAGCGCGAACAACGCAACATCTTCCCGAGCCACGTGATTACATTTCTCGGGGGTAAATATTTTTTTTTAATTCTCTTTGAATGTTCAAATAAACTGCTACTAGCAACAAAGCCTCACAGTGCAAACCAATGGGTATGCGCCATATGCTCGGGTGCAAGATCGGCTCGGGGTCCTGCGCCTGCCAATGACGTCACACTAGATGATTGGCTGAACGACTTACAGAAGTTACGATACCACATTCATAAAAAGTTCATAAAAGTTACGGTAGCACGTTGACAATGAAGATTTTGATTGGTTTGAACAAAATTGCGGTTGTAGTCCTTGTGGTTGTAGTCCTGTAGTCCAAAAACAAACACTTTTTTTGCCAAAGGAAACGTAAAATAAAAGCAAAAATACCAATTGATAAACAGAGATCCTCAGCAGCTCTTGATTTTGATGAAAAGGGGCAAAATAAAAATAAAATAACTATTGAACAAATAGCAAGCAACATTTTGAATGAATGAATGGATTTAAGAACTAACAAAATATACAGAAATGGCTGCTAATTCTGTAAATACATTTACAATATTTCCACATATAAAAACTGTTGTGCTTGAGCAAATACTTAGGCGATAAGAAACAAGACAAAACTGCTAAGCTCTTTCCAAAACGTATGTGTGAAATCCGAGTGGATTTGCCGTAGTTTGACGTCATCATCGGCAGGCGAAGGACCCCGAGCCGATCTTGCACCCGAGCAGATCTGGTACAGACACCAGTATCTCACCGGATGTTGCTTGCATCAGCGTTTCTCCATGAGGCTACTCAAAAATAATGTGGATAAAGCACAGTCAGTTTCAAAAATACATTTGTAAAAATAGTCCATTTGGTTGGAACATTAAAATCCTTTGTGGTGTTTAGTTCTTTTATAGTCCATGGTCCAAACAACATCGATGCAAGCAGCTTGATGTTCCACTGCTGTACTTTAGTGATCAACTTGTGCTGATCCAGAATCGTCATTTTCTGGCAGAACTCAAAGTCCTTAATGTCATCAGGAAAGCTCACATCCAGAGCGCATGAGTCCAAACAGCACGATGACGCCACGATGACACTGCAGAAGTTATCCATTACATAATCCTTTTCAGTAACGATTCCCCACGTCCTCTGGCTTTTCAGTCCCACGTCCGTGGATGTGTGGATTCCCATGGTGGAGCCTGAGGTTGTTGGAGAAGCCATCATCAGTCAGAGATCTGAAAAACAAAATAATTATGTAAATTAAGTTGCTATTTCAGAGCATAATCTTAATGACCTAATGTGCAGTTTAACAGGTAAAGTGATCTGGAATTTTCTTCCCACTAAAGCCTGTTTAGTAGGTAAAATGAAAACTTTTATTTAGAAAGAAGACAGAACATATAGAAGACATAAAACACTTTAAATGAGTGTATAAATAAAATTATGTGTTTAATGAAGACTCCACTTATGACAAAAACAAAGAAATTGTCTTTGACACTTAAAGGTCCTATGTGGGATTTTCATAGAAATCATGGTAAAAATTGCGACTCTTTAGCGCAGGGGCAGTGTTGCCAGATGAAATTGACAGTCTCCAGCCCAATCACAGCTGAAAACCCGCCCAATCCAAAAATAACCAGCCCAATCCACGAAGTTGCCAGACACCGGTGTAAACCCGTAAAATAATCACAAAGGCAATGAAAAACATTGCAAACAAGCTCTTATATCTACGGAAGCCCTGAAAGGCAACGGAAAAAATATTTTTTTTCTTGTGGAATTTTTCTAAGTTTTTTTTATTTTTTATTTTTTACTAAGCCCAGAAAGGCAAAATGAAAAAAAATATTTTCTCTTGTGGCATTTTTCTAAGTTTTTTTTATTTTTTTACTAAGCCCAAAAAGGCAAAATGAAAAAAAAATATTTTTTCTTGTGGCATTTTTCTAAGTTTTTTTTTTATTTTTAATTTTTTTCAGCCCCGAGAGGCAAAGAAAGTTTTTTTTGTCTACTACCAATTTTCAAAGTTTTATTTTTTTTTATTTTTTCCTCAGCCCGGAGAGGCAAAGAAAGTTTTTTTTTCTACTACCAGTTTTCTAAGTGTTTTTTTTTTTTTTTTTTTTCCTCACTCAGCCCTGGAAGGCAAGAGGAAAAATGTGTTTTTTCGAGTAGGGTATCGCTGCAGACCCGGAGACTCCACTTTCAGGCCGACTCCAAGTTCAGGCCGACTCCACTTTCAGGCTTCGACTGTTTTTGAGACAGCGCCGCCCCCTGGACTAGTTTCAAGAGGAGGGTATCATACTATTGGGTTTCATAGCAATCCAAGATGGATCGAGGAGGGGATCACGAGCAGAGAGTAAGTTGTGATATGTTGAAAGTGAGTTGACGCTGTTTAATCACCGCGTGTAGTCTAAGCTAGGAGCTAATAAGCTAATAGTAAAGAAATGGTCTAAATTGCTGATTTAGTTATTATACTGTCCATATTTTTATTTATATATATATATTATAAATTAACTAAGTTATTACCTTTTTTGTGGATGATTTCACAATAAGGCTTATAGGCAAACATTTTCATAAAAGTATGAAATAGTCCACAGTTTCTGGCTAATGGTTATTTTTTTTTATTACATCTATGTTAATATTTAATGCACGCTACCCTTTGCTTACATTATAAATTATGTTTACTTACCCATGTTTGTTTTTATCTTTTATTTGTGTTTTTTTAGTGATCTAAGATTACAATAGTAGATTACTGCCTATGTGTATATACATGTACCCTTGTTTTTATCTTTCTTCTAATTACCCTTTGAGTGTTGGTGCTGCTGTGACAAGTGAATTTCCCCACTGTGGGATCAATAAAGTCTATTCTATTCTATTCTACACCGCATCTATCAAGTTGTATGTTTACCTTTTCAGTGAAGTTGAAGAGTTTGGCTGAAGAATTGACAGAGAATTTTTGAAAAGGAGAACACTTTAAATGGTAGGTAATGCTGTAAATGGAAATACAACACTGAATTGTCTGTGTTGCACATGTTTTGATGAGTGTACAATTTCAAGAAAAGTGTTTGATTTCAGCTTTGTGCTTAATTTCTTTCTTTTCTCTGCAGACCCCACCACCACCTCCACACACACACGCACCATGGCCTGTCTCAATAAAACATTTAACACCATTCCAGTGTCTCATAGTCTTTTGTTTCCTATTCCCACAACAAAAATGAGGAACAGACACCACAGATCCAGTGTTTTAAATCGAGTTTTATCTGTAGTGCAAGTTTCTCAGTTTCACAAATATTAAGAAGGGGAAAAACATTTTAAGATGTTTTTAGGCGAGAAATTAAACATTAAAATTCCATTAATGAAGTCACGAGGTTAGAAATGAGCCTACTTTTTAATTCACTGGGGTGTTTTCGGAGATTCAAAAGCCGTTTACTATTGCATCTGACCGCAGGAGTCAGAGCTCGACCTGTCCGCAGATAACAGCCTGGTCTCTGTAGGCATGCTGCCAGTTTACCTCTACCATGAGGGAGAAAATAGCACACGTAAAATATGCGTGTCCAATTGTGGACAGATTATACCCATGCGCGTTCTACACTGCGCCAAGACGCTCTTTATTGTCGATTTCATGTACATCTTCTTTCTTATTTCCAAGTTATTCTTTGTAGTGTCGTGGTTAATGCTGTGGTCTAAGGTGCTGTTTTGTCATTCTGAACCTGGTTCGATTCTCCGTGACCTCAACGTTGTATTTAAATTATTTTGGCTACATTTACTATCAGTATTATGTTTAGGAGAGACATGGTCGGAGAAGCTGCCGGCCGGACTCACACGCACTCATTATTTACATACAGAAACACCCTCAATTAACCATATTTGGTCACACTACGTGAGCAGCTCAAGGGGGGAATCCCTGGGTCCGGCCGGCAGCGTCTCCGACCATGTCTCTCCTCTTTCCTTCCTCGTTCATTATATCCTCTGTTACACCTGTGGGCGCTCCACACCTGTATGTGGGCAACTAATTGTTGAATTTTCACCTGCTCAATTTACCAGTTCAGCTCAGAACAAAGCACAAGCAGACAGTGATTCAGCGAGGCAGGCTCAAGCTGCGAGATTTCCATGTAGGAAATCATGCCCGTTTATCAATATTTGATCAATATTGGGTTTAAACATAATACTGATAGTAAATGTAGCCAATATAATTTAAATACAACAAATTGGTGATGACATCAACCCACTTACTTGAGAATTTGTCTTGCTTGCCAAAAAATAAAATAGGCTTGTATCCTATTGCATCAAGATTTTGCACCTAAAATTAAGAATAATTGGCACAAATTACTTGAATACACTCTTTTTAGAGCTGTAATAATTGTTAATATGGAAAATCAAAGCTTTTTCAGTAATATGAATTTTTACTTACTGCAATGCGGGCAGAATCAATTATTTGTCCAGCATTTCTGTTTTTATGACAGCTTGACCCCATTGGCTATCCAGTGATTGTATCTTTGTTTTTAGGGTTTTTTTTTTTTTAGTGGAGAGAGGTTTGAAGCACAAACTGCAGGTTTTTCTGTTTGCCTGATTGGGAGTCTGGCAAGATGTACAGGGCCTGAATTTGGGGCGTGTCATGTTGAAGACACAAACAAAAAATAAATAGTAATTGTACAAAAGACAACGTATGGGGATGGACAGACAAAACAAACAGAAATATCCACCAAAGAGAGAAAACAGACGGACACAGGGAAAGGGACAACAGACAAGAATTGGGACAGCAGTAAGAACAGATAAATAAGACAGATGTGGCTCTTAAAAGTGCCTTTGGGAGTTTTACTGAGGAGCAGAAATAGAGTTGACAAGCAAACGGATGGATCAACGAAGAACCTTGAGAGAGAGAAAAAGAAGTGTTCAGAATTAAGAAAACACTTGATAAAGTTTAGACAGCAGTGTCACAGTAATCACACCTGACTAAATTAATGAACATCACTGGCAGATGAAGAGTAATTTGGTGATTCTGGTGCAAGCCTGGCTTGCCTTTAATGCCACATGCTGTACAATACATCATAAATACAGTTTTGGATCTCTGATGTTTATAAAAACACACCAGACTTTACAGAGTGCAGGGTCCGAAACTAAATTTTTGACATAATTTGCATAATTTTATAATAATATAAATCCTCTATATTTTAATAATCTGTGATTCTAAAAACAATGGATCAGTATGAACATAATAAGTACTCTTGTTTATAACTCGAATAGCTTTTTTTTTGTATAGTTTTTATTTCTTTTATGTGTGTTTTAAAGGTTGACCCCCATATTTCTATACAGTATGACATATAAGGTTGAATTAGTGAGCAATAAATTAAACGTAAAGCCTTAGAGTTTAACGAATCTTTAACTTTATATAGTAGTCCCACAGATTTTGCGATTTTTCCTTTAATATAAATTAAATGATGTTTCCAAGATAAATTAGAGTCAATCACAACACCAAGAAATTTTGTTTCAGACACTCTTTCAATTTCCATATTTGAAATTGTTAATTTAAATTCTCCATATTTTACATTTTGATTTCCAAATATCATAAATTTTGTTTTTTTAATATTCAGCGATAATTTATTCACGTCAAACCAAGATTTTAGGACATTTAACTCTTTTTCTGCCTTTTTTAAAAGTTCTTTTATATCTTTGCCTGAACAAACTAAATTTGTATCGTCTGCAAACATTATAAATTAAAAAAATTCTGTGGTGTTACATATATCATTTATATATAAAATAAATCGTTTTGGACCTATTACTGACCCTTGTGGAACTCCACATTTTATTCCTCTGAATCTACATTCTATATCTTTAATTTTTACACACTGTTGTCTGTCTTTTAAGTAACTCTCTATCCAGGACTTTGCTATACCTCGAAAACCATAATTCTCCATTTTCTTCAATAGTCTCCTGTGGTCGATGGTATCAAAAGCCTTCTTCAAATCTATGAAAATACTGATAGAGAATTCTTCATTTTCACTGGCTTGTGCTATTTCTTCTACCATCTGCATTATTGCATAGGTAGTGGTTCTGTTTTCTCTAAAACCATATTGACTATCATTTAAAAATGTATTTTTCCTAATATATATGTCCAGTTGTTTCACAAATAATTTCTTTAGTATTTTTGCGAACTGTGGAATAATGGATTCTGGTCTGTAGTTTTCCATAGAATGTTTGTCTCCATTTTTAAATATTGGGATCACTTTTGTTAGCTTCATAGTTTTAGGAAAAACACCTTTTTGTAATGATAAGTTATATATATATGTCAATGGTTTCACAATAGAAAAAGTAACTTCCTTTATAATTTCTATATCAATTTCATGAATATCTGTAGATTTCTTGTTTTTAAATTTCCTAACTGTATTTATGACATCATTTTCAATTATCTCATTTATAAACATTGAATTGATATTACTATTTATCATATTATTAAATGTAGCTGTATCAGATGGGATTTCAATCTCTTTTGCTAGTGAGGGACCAATACCAACAAAATATGTATTAAATTCTTCCACTATACTTAGTTGATCATTTACTTTATGATTTGAACTGTTTAGAAAGTATTTTGGCCATTCTGATGTTATCAACTTTTTTTGAATTATATTATTTAATATTTTCCAAGTCATATGCATATTGTTTTTATTGTTGTCTAGGATTTCATCATAATATTGCCTCTTTCTGATCCTAATAGTCGTAGATAATTTATTCTTGTATTTTTTATATTTATCTTCATTTTCATTTGTCCTATTTTTGATACATTTTTTATATAATTCCATTTTCTTTTTACATGACCTATTCAGACCCTCCGTCATCCATGGCTTCTTTTTGTAATTTTTTTTTTGATCTTGTATCGTCTAATAGGGCAATATTTATTATATAATTCTAAGAAACTTGACAAGAATGTATCATAAGCTTGATTTGGATCATCTACATACACCTGATTCCAATTATAACTCATAAGGTCTGCCTTTAAAGCCTGAATTCTTTCAGTTGTCTTCCATCTTACCAGTTTAAAAGAACCCTCATCTTCCGTATGTAGAGGTCCTAAAATGTTCATGTTTGAAATTATAAATACTGGAAGATGGTCACTGCGTCGTTTATTAGCAGACCACTAGTTGTTTGACCATGATCATTTGTAAAAATATTATCAATAAGTGTGGCACTTTCTTTGGTAATCCTGCTTGGCTTAATTTATGCTCATTCCATTTTATCAAGTCCATATTAAAATCACCACAAACAAATACATATTTCTTAGCACAAGTCCTTTGCAAGATCTCAGCAGCATTTTGTATAAATGTTTCAACACAAGAACCAGGTGATCTATACATGCAACTCAAAAATATTCTTTCTGTTTTTGTAAAATTGATTTCTATTGTTATACTCTCCATGTCATCAATGACTGTACCATCTATTACCGTACACTCAATATGTTTTTGTACATAAACAGCAACGCCCCCACCTCTCTTATTGTTCCTTTTTACATTAAACTTATACCCCTCCAGCTCAAAGCAGGAATCTGTTTCTTTTGTAAGCCAAGTCTCACTAATGGCAATAATGTGAAACTCATATTTAAGTGACCTTAACAAATCTTTAATTTGAATAAAATGTGTGTGGAGACTTCTACTGTTAAAATGAATAATTGAAAGTCCTTCTATTTTAAGTTTATTTAACTCTTTTTCAGAATAATATTCTGACTTTGATTTATTGTCATAAAACTGTACCTCTGGATCAATATTATTTTCAAAACCAAATAATTTCTGGTCTAATACATTTGACCATTTTAAGCTTAAATCATTCTGCATTTCTTAATTACCGTTTGTTCTACCATTACATTTTCCAGAAAAAGAATGATCTTCTGGATAATGAAGCACTTGAAGACCTGTCCCTCCAGAGTGTTTAGCTTGTCAGGTGATGCATCCTCACCTTGTTGATCTTTTACTGTAGCTCTGAGATGACTGTGATGCTTTGTTTTCAGTCCAGTAATAAGTATATCCACCCCTCTGTAGTCTTCAGTTCTTTGTTCCAGCATTCCAGACTTATGATGCCTCTGTTTGACCAAGGCCTTCAGTTTCTGCTCATCCTCCATCTGGCCAATGAAATTAGCCTGTATTGTAGTCATCTTTCCAATTTCCTCAGACCAAAATTTCAGTGGTATTTTGCTTTCTTGCAGCTCCATTTCCAACGCCTTACCTGTTGCCAGCTGGTGACGACACGCCATTCACTTCTTCAGAAATGGAAAAATAAAAAATAGAAAATACTTTTCTTTCAATAGAAAAACAAAGAAAAATTAAACCAAATATTGTCCAGTAGTACACAAAAATATAAAAGTCTCTTTAAACTTTTGTTCTTCATCTGTATTGCTCCATCTCCTGGAGGCTTCGAACCATAACCACTTTTGCTTGTTCAGGTGATCCATTTAGCTTTATAAACACTCTTCCATGTCTCACCCATGTTGCTTGAATTTTGTTTTGTTTCTTTAATATACATCCAGTTCTGGCAATTTCAGCAGTCTTTTTTGTCAAGTGTTCATTGACATAAACACCAGAACCTTTTAGCTTTCTAGATTGACTCAATATATCAACCTTCTGCTTTCTATGTACACGCTGAACAACAATTGATGACTAATTTCTGGTATCCTTTCGTGGAATAGTGTAGCAGGCTGAGATCTGCTCTTTAATTAAGTTAATCTTCTTGATGCTGAAGAACTGAACCACCTGCTCCTCCAGT
>SSNS01000677.1:37068-63253 GCA_006937985.1 Aphyosemion australe | reverse complement strand
GTCCTTGTGAAACGTCATCAACGATGGTCCAAGTACTGTTCCAATCCTAAGTACATATAATGGCAAGTTCGCTCAAAGTTCCCGGATATGTTCTTGCTCCGCCCATTGTATCGAGGATGCACTGATGCGTCCTTCAGCGGACTTGGGACAGCAAAGTTTCCATAATGCATAGCGCCGCTAACTGTTAAGCCAAAAACACACTTGTCAAGTACACAAGAACGTACTAGCGTCTTTGAGTATTGAGAAACGGTTATTCGTTTCTCCCTCAGCAAATTAACTCCACAACCAACGGGCGCTCCTCGCGCTCCCTCTATATACCTCATAGTCCCTCCCACTTTTCTTTTCACAATAAAACACAAGGAGAATGACAACTCGATACTTTGAATTTAACAGTGCGTTTCTCTTACTGTATTTGAATGTTTACGACACTTACGTACCTGGTTTCGTTAAATCAAACCTGCTGGCCTTTGGAAACGTTACCGGTCCCGTCACCTCCACCTCCATCTTCCGGAGGTTGTAGGTCCCGGGTCCAGGAGTACAATCTTGGGACCAAAACAACCAAATAGTCAGAAAGGCAGTGCTCCATCTGTGCCAGCTTCAGATTATAATCATTTCTTGAGAGGTTTTTTTTTGAATAGCCTCAACCTTCAACCCACTGACGAATCTGTCTCTCAGTGCTTCATCTAAATGGCGACCAAAGTCACAATGTGTGGACAGGCGCTTTAATGCCACCACATAATCCGACACTGACTCATTTTCTTGCTGGTTCCTTTTTTGGAATTTAAACCTTTCAGCTATAACTAGCGGCTTGGGCTTATAATGAGCTGTTAATTTCCCACTCAGTACTTCATATGAGAGGCTACTCGGCTTATCCGGTATGCAGAGGTTTTTTAAAAGTCCATAAGCTTCTGCGCCCATCACCGACAGGAAAACGTTGGGCCGTTTGCCTTCATTCACTTCATTTACAAACAGCTAGCCCATAGTGAGGACAGGCAGGTGGAACAGAGTTCATTGCACCCAATGGCCCTGGGTTAAGCTGTATATCTCCACTTAGCAGCAGCAGTAGCAGTGTGGTATCGTAAGCATGCCATTTGTTTTGCATAGTTAATCTGCTTCCTTTCTCATTGTAGTATTCTTTTTGCCAAAAGATGGAATAAATTGCTAAATATCCATGTCCAAAAGAATTCAGCCTTGGTATGTCCTTCAGAGAGTTACCTTGTGCAGGAGTTGATTAATAATCCATTTTCAGACTGAAGCTAAGGCTCTGAACAGGTGGAACATTAAGAAGCCACAGGCAGAGAAGCAATGTCCCACCATAGCCGTTTTTCCTGTACCTGTTATTTAAAACTTGGTTTGAATCCAGGCAATGTTTTATTTCAGAAAAACTCTGTTGAGTAGCTCTCACTGTAGTCAGCAGAAAGTGAAAAAAGAGGCAAAAAGCCAGAGAAGGCATGGAGCCAAACAAACCACTCCAGCCATCGGCAGCCATCTTGGTATTATTAACTCAGGTCTGCAAAAACGAATTGGGCCCTAAACAAACAGCTGCTGTGTAAAACATAACAGAGCAAAAAACAAGCGGCCTATTAATAATAATAAACATGAGGGCCTAATAAAAAAGAACAATCGGGCCTAATAAAAAACAAACAAAAACAAAATAAACAGCGAAAAATAGCAAAAACAAAGCGTCTCTGCCTCTTCTAGAGGAGCCTCGGCCGCTGAAAGCAAGAGAGAATGACAACTCGATACTTTGAATTTAACAGTGCATTTCTCTTACTGTATTTGAATGTTTATGACAGCTACGTACCTGCCATCGTGGTCTAAAAACGCTTGGCCTTTGCAAACGTTGCCGGTCCCGTCACCTCCAACTCCATCTTCCTGAGGTTGTAGGTCCCGGGTCCAGGAGTACAATCTTGGGACCAAAACAACCAAATAGTCAGAAAGGCAGTGCTCCATCTGTGCCAGCTTCAGATTATAATCATTACTTGGTTTCATTTCATCAAACTAACCCAACCAGACGTCAAACACATCGAGGGCAGTTTAAGGTTTAATTAGCAGTAAGCTAATGTAACTCTCAAAAATGCATTTAATCCTCCAGAGTTGGAGGCCGTGGGTTGAATCGGGTCACAGTAATGTTCTGAAAAAAAAAATATTTTTTCCTCTTCTTTGTCTACCTAGCTAAATAAAGGAGCCACAACGGCAAGATGTTCCTATTTCTCAATATGCGAACTTGTCTGTACTTGTGTACTCCCGTCCTTGTGAAACGTCATCAACGATGGTCCAAGTACTGTTCCAATCCTAAGTACATATAATGGCAAGTTCGCTCAAAGTTCCCGGATATGTTCTTGCTCCTCCCATTGCATCGAGGATGCACTGATGCGTCCTTCAGCAGACTAGGGACAGCAAAGTTTCCCATAATGCATTGCGCCGCTAACAGTTATACTCAAAACGGCAAAGGAGAAAGCTTATAACTGATGTGTTTTATATCAGAAATACAAAAAAATCAATATAAAGTTGTCTGTTATTGTAAATAATTGCGTATAACCTGTAGAATTTGCTGTATATTTGTTTTTTCTTCTTTCAGACTCTTCACGATCCCTCGAAATGCTAATTAGCTAACCCACTATCAAAATAAAGCGTTGTTTTGATGAAAAAGAAACGCTTGTTGCCGTGAGGCAAAGGAGTACGCTTGTTCCAAATGCCGTCCTCCTCCTCCCGTACTCGGTAGAGCCGCTGCGGGCCGCCTCATAGATTGTATTTGGATTGTTTTGTCAGTGGACAGCAATGCCGAGCCCTGGTGGATACAGGGTCCACTATCTGTTTGATCCGGAAGGGATTACTACCAGAGACTGAGGGTTCCCTCCCGGTGGGGTGGAGTCCCACCGAGACCGCATTGCTGACAGTAACCGGTGAGAAAACCACAATGACGGGAAAAGGACTGTTACCGGTGGTGGTCGGAGCTCATCAGGCTGATCATGAGTTCTGGTTAGCTGTCATTCGAGATGATTGCATCATCGGTTTGGATTTATTGACCCGCTGGGGAGCATGCATTGATGTTCGTGGAACTACTTTGTGCATGGATGCTGAGAGGATTCCTCTCCAGGAGGGGAGTGACCCTCACAGGAAACAACAAGGAGCCAGAGTCGCTTAGTCGCTGGAGGATGACTGCAAAAGCCAGGAGGCTGTATTGAAACTGGTTCCTGCTACTGTAGCCCCGTCACCTGAGGCCGTAACTGCTATGGAGGCGTTGGAACAACGCAGTGGGGAGCACCTCAGTTCGGAGCAGCGGGAGCAGTTGAGCCAATTACTGCGGGAGTTTGGGGACATCTTTGCTGCTCGAGAAGAGGATTGCACCCAGACTAGCTTGGTCCAACACTGCATCGACACAGGAGACGCCGCTCCTGTACGGCTCCGCCCTCATTGCCTGCCGTTAGCCAAACGCCAAGCGGTGGAAGGATTAATCAAAGACATGGCAGCTAACGGGGTCATCGAGCCTTCAGAGAGCCCCTGGGCTGCGCCTGTTGTCAGAAGGGGGTTGGATGCCGGCCCTGTGTGGATTACCGGAGGCTAAATGCTTTGACGCGCAAAGATTCGTACCCCTTTCCCCGAATTGATCATGTGGCTGGATCGTGCTGGTTCAGCTTTTTGGATCTACGCAGTGGATATTGGCAGGTGGAGTTGGCGCCGGGGGCCAGACCTAAAACGGCATTTACTATTGGTCAGGGACTGTGGCAGTTTCGAGTGATGCCGTTTGGTCTGTGCAACGCCCCGGCTACTTTTGAGAGACTGATGGAACGAGTTCTGCAGGAGATTCCTCGCAGCCGTTGTGTGGTCTATTTGGATGATTTACTTGTGCATGCTAAAGACTTTGAGCACGCTGTTCGCAACCTGAGGGAGGTTTTTGTCGCCATCCGCCAGGCTGGGCTGCGGTTGAATCCCGCTGCTCACTCGCCAAACCCATTCCTCGACCATGTCATCAGCGAGCAGGGAGTCGCAACGGACCCTGCTAAGGTTGCTGCTGTGAAGGACTGGCCTGTGCCAAAAAGCGTCTCGGAGCTGCGGAGCTTCCTGGGTTTAGCCTCCTACTACCGCCGCTTTGTGAAAGGATTTGCTACTGTGGCTAGCCCTCTGCATCAGCTGGTCAAGAAGGGCAGGCGGTTTGAATGGAGTGAGGAGTGCACTGCAGCTTTCCATCAGCTCAAGGCCGCGCTGGTTGATGCGCAGGTCCTGGCGTATCCGGACCCCGACCAACCCTTTGTTGTGGATACAGACGCTAGCAACGTGGGAGTGGGAGCCGTGCTCTCACAATCAGGTGAAGATGGAGAAAAAGTTGTCTTATTTCAGCCACAGTCTCAATCAGAGTGAGAGGAACTACTGAGTCACCAGGCGACAGCTGCTGGCGGTGGTTTTGGCTGTGCGACACTTCCGGCCGTACCTGCTGGTTACCAAGTTCAAGCTTCAAACTAATCATGCTAGCCTCACCTGGTTACTGAACTTCCATGGAGGAGCTAAAAGATCAGCAGGAGGCTGATCCAACTCTGGCGGAGGTGAGAACCTGGATTTGGGACACCAGGAGGCCAGAGTGGCCCGCCGTGTCCTCTCGAGGGGCTGATCTGAAGAACCTGCATGCGCAGTTCGGCAGCTTGGAGCTGCATGAAGGTGTGCTACAGGGCTGTACAGTGCGACATATATGTCGCACGTGCGATGAAAAAAATGCTCTGTGCTATAAATTACTTACGTTACGTTTTTCCCCAGAACTTTATTGAACAAATGAAAGTTATATGTTTTTGTGTAAGGAAGATGCTTTTTACTGGTGCACTGCATGGTAATCTAGGTGCTGTGGAAGAAAATAGAGAAACCAGCAAAGATACAAAGGCAGAAATGGTCCAAAGTTTGGGATCAAACGCGCACGTGATTTGATTTTCCCACAGATCTGGAGATACATATGCATACTGTACTTAATCTATATGGTCTATTATTAACGGGACAAGCACACATTTCAGTTCATATGCATATGAAAACTACAACCAACAGCAATCACAATATCACATCCCCTTTAAATAAATATTTTCTTTGGGGTTTGGGAGAGCCCGCTGCTGCAGCTGGGATTGGCGCTATAATCTGCATGCTCCAGCTCCATTGGGGGAAGTTGCGCCTCTGTGTTGCTAACACTAGTTAGCTGTGGCTGCTCACCGGCTGCTGGCTTCTTCTTAGCTGCGGGAATATGGCTCTCCTCCTGCTCAGCTGTTGCTAGTGCCGTTTTACTTTTACTTTGTGGTGGTGGCGATCGGAAGAATTTCCTTATATCCATTGTTTGTGTCGTGATATTCGTTTTTCGTGATAACCGTTTCCTAACGCAGACAGACGTCGGTGCGTCACTAGTGGCAGCGCGCGCATGCGTCACATGACACAAGCGGAGGCGTATCTTAAAATATTTATTTTGTATTTTAAATTTTATTCATTTCAGTTAGCTGAATAGGAATTAATACAATGTTACACACAAAACAAATTGTGACTCCTCCCAAAAAAATTCAGCTGGGAAAAAAAATAATTACCACTCTGACAGCCAGTGGGGGGGCAAGGAGGTACGGCTGGGGGGGCAATGCCCCTCTAATTGACCCCCTGACGCCGGGGCTGTTGCCAACCCTCCCGAATTTTCCGGGAGACTCCCGAATTTCAGCGCCCCCTCCCAAAAATCTCCCGGAGCCACCATTCTCCCGAATTTCTCCCGATTTCCACCTGCACAACAATGCAAATTTCTGCCTAACCGCTGCTGCTGTCTGTGTTCCAGTGGCAGCGTGCATGCTGCTCAGCAAACCATCTTCAGCAGCTTCCAGCACCAACGTAGCACTAACCATTTGTGGGTGGGAAGCTAACTTCACTCAGCTCTGTGCTTTCCTGCTGCAGGAGCGCGCAGCGCTCAGCCGCTTATTGAGGAAGTAAATGATTAGAATAAGAGCGACGAGGCTAAATTTAAATATATTCGCGTTATTAACAAGTTTCTTATCAGTGAAAATGCCATGACTTTGGGCAGATAAATGAAAGAATTGACGGCTTTTAACACGGTTAAGACGAATGTTTTAAAGTCAATTACGTTCTCTGCTGCCTGGTTCCTAATAACGGATCACATTCCTGCTTTTTAAACCAACAGCATAATAGTTTAAGCCCATCTAAAGGTTTATGAGCATCACTGTTGACACTCAAGAGCAGAACTAAGTTATTTAAACTCTGTGGGCTCATGAAACTCACAACACTGCAGGTCTGTGGAAAAACATTGCTGCATTTTAACAGGTGGAGCTGGCCAAAATATACAATTAAAGACACTATTTGGAAGTCTGATAACTCAAATGGGCTAAAAAATACAATTTTCTTGTATTTCTATTTAAATAATGTGTAGAATAGACTGTATGTTCCCTGTCCATTATGTTAAGGAAAGAAAATCATAAAATTATTTTGTGAAAATCTACTGAATGATGCACTGATCAAAGGAGGTGAAACAATTGATATATATATATATGCTATATGGGTCCCATTTACAACTTAGTGTGAACAGGGCATCAATAAATTATCTACAGTATAGTGATTATCAATAAAGTAAAACAATTATATAGCAGTCAGGATTATTGTTTTACTGGACAAAATTTGAGGCAGCTAAGATTCATGCATGTTTTCAGTCTCTAAAAAGCCCAGAAAAAGGAGGATTAGCATGAAGGAATCGCATCGACTCTGAGTACAAGATGGCGCCGTCTACTGTGGCTTGCCGTTTTTGTCGTTTCTATTTTTTGTGCTGGCGTCCTTGTTTTTGAGTCATTTTTTTGGCATGTTCTTGTCCTACTACTTCTATGATCGACTTACCCTTCTGGACCTTCGACTGGGACCTCTCCAGCTCCACACTCCGGCGCCGTTGGAGGCGTCGCGGCAAGCGTGGGGGCATCGGGGTTCGGCTTCGTGCCTCGCGGTTGTGCCCCACGCCCACGGAAAGTTGTCAACTTGAGGATTCGCCTCCTTGTGACCTGTCGCCAAAACCCATCCCGGTTCTGCAGATGTGGTCCCTGCCAGTGGGGTTTTGCATCCGCCGCGTCGGGCGGGCGGAGCTGATCGGCGGAGTCCAGGGTGTGCCGGGGTAACCGGTGCAATGCCCTAGGGGGCCCGCGCGCGCGAGAGAGAGAGAGAGAGAGAGAGAGAGAGAGAGAGAGAGAGAGCGCGAGCGAGCGAAAGTGATCGCGCGCCGGCTGGCCGCGCAAGAGAGGAGATGAGGAAGCGTCTCAACTCGGACACGTGAGCGCATTAATATCTTCCATGATGTGTTTTGTGTTGTAACCTAACGTCACGCTAATGAAACACAACTCGAGTGCATTCATGTTGGGAGAACCGGTTTAGGGTTCCGTTTTTAGTGCGCACTGCTGCGGAGGAGCGCAGAGATGGACACAGAGGAGGACTTAGCAGTTTGGGGGCTCAAGGCATACAAAAGCATGGGGCCCTCTGCATTATTTTCAGTCCTTACATATAGGAAAAAAAGTGCTAGCGCAAATAGAGACTTCATGCTTTTCATTTGCATCATTAACAATAACACAACTTTCAGTAATTATTACTCTTCAGAACTGTAAAGAAATCCATAAAATTTAGCAGTGTTGCTACAAACTTTTTATTATCTTGATGCTTTTTTTTTCCATTACTTTTGGATGGCTTCACTTGATTTTTCCACAATTCTTTTACTTTTTTTTTATAGGACGACAAACTTGCTCATCCGTCATTCACTTCCATTGCTGCGGTCTTATAATAGTCCTTTGGGTGACATGGGTATTGAAACACTTTCACACAAGGAAATCTGATGCCATTTCAAAATAATTCTTCTTTTAGAATGACAAGGTCAATTTATTTTGAAGGAAAAGAAATATCTTACTTCTTTGTTAAGTGTCAAGGGGCCCCTGAAGTGTTTGGGGCCCAAAGCAATCGCCTACCTTTGCCTAATGGTACGTCCGCCTCTGGCCTTGGCAAAGGTTGCCGCTCCCTTCACCTCTTCCTTTTTGACCTCATGGTACCCGGGTCCAGGAGTACAATCTTGGGACCAAAACAACCAAATAGTCATCTGTGCCAGCTTCAGATTATAATCATTACTTGGTTTCATTTCATCAAACTAACCCAACCAGACGTCAAACCCACCGATGGCAGTTTAAGGTTTGATTAGCAGTAAGCTAATGTAACTCTCAAAAATGCATTTAATCCTCAGAGTCGGAGGCCGTGGGTTGCATCGGGTCACAGTAATGTTCTGAAAAAATAAATATTTTTTCTCTTCGTTGTCTACCTAGCTAAATAAAAGATCAACAACGGCAGGATGTTCCTGTTTCTCAATATGCGTACTTGTCTGTACTTGTGTACTCCCGTCCTTGTGAAACGTCATCAACGATGGTCCAAGTACTGTTCCAAGTTCGCTCAAAGTTCCCGGATATGTTCTTGATCCGCCCATTGTATCGAGGATGCACTGATGCGTCCTTCAGCGGACTTGGGACAGCAAAGTTTCCATAATGCATAGCGCCGCTAACTGTTATACTCCAAACAGCAGAGGAGAAAGCTTATAACTATTGTGTTTTATATCAGAAATACAAATAAATAAATATAAAGTTGTCTGTAATTGTAAATAATTGCGTATAACCTGTCAAATTTGCTGTGTATTTGTTTTTTTCTTCTTTCAGACTCTTCACGATCCCTCAAAATGCTAATTAGCTAACCCACTATTAAAATAAAAGCATTATGTGTTTTGATGAAAAAGAAACTGTTTTTTCTTCATTTAACAGCGGAAAATGCTGGTATTTTATCAGTTTTGATGAAAAGTGGACCAAATGTAATACAAATAATACGTTTTCATTGTTTTTTTTTGTCATAGACTAGACTTTTATTTTTATGTCAGGTCGTTTTTTTTAAAGTAGCAAGTAAGTATATCAGACAGAGTTATGCACATTGGAGTCTAAATAATCCAATGTTGATGACAAGCCGTTTCAAACGAAAGTGTTTCCCGAGTTGCCGCCATGTTTGGCCCAACCAAAACTATAGCGAGCTGTGATTGGACAGCCACAGGCTGCGAGGGTTCCTATGAAGCGTGCCTAGACCAAACTCTGCAAAGCAAGAATTGGTCTAGTTTACTAGGCTACCTGCTTCTAGCTTCCTGGACAATCGGCCACAGCTTTATTCGGGCGAGTCTGTCCTCCTTGGAATAAACTTCTTTGAAGCTGATGTGTAGATCTTTGCAAATTTTTGCATCCTTAGATCTTTTCCAGACCTCATCCCGAATGGTGTGCATCCCAAACTGTATGATAACAGCCCTGGGAAGGTTTTTGGAGGTGGCAGCGCTCCCTCTCTTCCCCAGCCGGTGGACAGTATCAACCGTGTTGCGCAGTCGATCTACAGACACAGGGATGACCTTCGTGAGAATCCCAATGACAGTTTCCCTGATGTTCTCGTCGTTCTTTTCTGGTAAACCAGCAACAATCAATTTCCACCGCCTCCTGTAGCGCGCGTGGTCGTCGCATAAGGCTTTCATCTTCGTATTTTCCAACTGAAGATGGTTAACAGAACCCTGAAGCTTTGATATGGCCTTTTGGTTAGCTTCAATAGCACCAGCATTGGTTTCGATACGTTTTTCAATGCTTTTCAGGAGATCAGTTTGATTATCCATCTTGTTGTTAAGTTCTTGAATCGCACGCAAAATGGTGGTGGCTGAATCTTCAAGGTGCGTAGACTTGTTCGTCTTCATTTTTTTTGCATTTTTATTTTTTATAGGGGTATGTTCCCAGTTAACTTTCTGTTCTTTAGAGGAAGCTAATTCTGGATCGAATCCACAGGCAGCCTCATCAACTTCTAGTTCATCAATAATATCTTCATCACGTGCTTCTCGAAGGACCGACAAGTTGTAGTTGTGATCCGACATGTTAAGCTAGCAACCAAGCTTGCAAACAGGTGAAAAAAAAAAAAAATTTCTTACCCAAAGTACAGGGATAAGGCAAAAAGCATCTGAGAAATACAATAAATGGGCTATTTCAGCGACCTAAAACCTCGAACTTGGCTAAAAACAGATTGAGAACGGAGCCTGCAGGAAAAACCACACTCTCACTCCGCCATCTTAAGTTTTACTTACCTACGTGGTCACTGAACCTCGGAGCTTTACTGAAGGCCATCTTTTTTGGAACCTGCGCAAAGGACGCAGAGCGGAGCAGCTGCAGGTAAACTCAAAAAACGTTATTCCACTATCTCCACTCCGCCCCCGCTTTCCGCCGCCGCTCGCTTCCGAACTCAATTTATACTATACCCGCATAGACAATTATAATGTCTATGTATACCCGCTCTACAACGGCTCCGCCCCGGTGCGGAGACCTGAGGTGCGCAAACAGGCATGCGCGGGAATTTCGAGATCTCGCGATACAGTCCGAGCAATAAATGCGGAAGTTAGATCCAAACAAATCATTCTGTGATTAAAATATTTTTAACACGGTCTTCAAATGTGTAAACACGTAAAAAATGTTTTGAGACATATATGTATACATGTAATAGTCATTAGATAAAAAATACCTGTGCATATGAAACAAAAAACGCTTTTGTTTATAGATTTATTGTGAAATAACGGAAGTTGTGCTTGCTCACTTTCCTGTTGGGCGGTTGTGATTTCTGTACATTGACTGCGGAGGTTCTCCGGCGTCCGGCAAAAATAGAATCGATCCTATTTTTGCCGGATGGCGGAACGGCGGGCGCCGCACTGCGCCGCACGGCCACAGTAGTGGAACAGCTCTGATTGACTACAAAGGAACCATTCGTGCCGGAGCGGAGCGGAGATAGTGGAATTTGGGTTGTTTTTTTTAAATTTTAATTATTTAACATTTTGCAACATGTAACAAATACAAAATCTCAATGGGCAATAAGCAGGACAATCATCATTATAACAGAAATAATAACAGGGAAACAGAACAGAGAGGACATACCTATGTATAAAAAAATTACGTAAAAGGCGTTAAAGATGGAACATAAGGAGCATCAAAAACATTTAGAACATAAGATATTTGGAAGCACATGACAATATATTTTCTGCACAATTAGTCCTAATTAACTTTAGTGTACAGTAAAAGGATTTGAATTCGTTCAAAAATACCTTGAAACAGGGAGCGGTGTCTCTCCATTTACAGCAATGGATGTGATATTTTCCCAGGAGGAAAATGATATTCACCATATCTGAAATATTAGCTGGCAATTCAGTAACATACAATAAAACATCTTTAACAGTTAAAATGGGAAGATTAGGAATCTTTAGACTCAACCACTTCCTGATATCATGCCAAAATTTAATAGACAATGGGCAGTCAAAAAAGAGGTGCTCTAGGGATTCTTCTGATACATTGCAAAAAGCACATGGCGTTAAGTCAAATTTGAACCTTTTATGCAAGAAAACAGCCACTGGATATGTTTTATGACAAATTTTAAAGTGTGTCTCCTTCACTTTTGGTGAGACTGGCCTTTTAACATATTTGGAGAATGCCATCATCAGCACTTCTGATGGCAATCCTCTATTGTAGTCATGAAATAAATGGACTTTAGAGTAGCTGCAAAAAATCTGGAGTTACATCTTTTATCATTTAATGAGTAGTCTGAAATCAGTAGTCTAGGTAAGGTTGGAGAAATCTCATAATGAATCATTATGTTTTGAATTAAATGGATCAAAGCGATCGGAATGGCTTTACAAATCTTATTATAGTCTCGTTGGGTGCGATTTAGATCATATTTTGTAAAAAAGGCCTTATGTTCTAGAAAAAACCCTTTAGTGTCCAATAAATCAGTAACATATAATATATCTTTTTTATACCATTCTGGGATAAACAATGATCTCCTATTACTGAGAATTACTCGGTTGTTCCACAATAGAGAACCATGTGGGGTAAAATTGTGTTTATATATCATCTTCCAGAAGGACAGAATTTGGCTATGAAATTTTGACAGCTTGACTGGAACATTGGTTAAACTAAAGTCGCATTTCAGCAAAAAATCCAAACCACCAAGCTTTTCATATAAGGCTCTGTGAAACTCATGGAATTAATCTCTGAAAGATAGGTCTTTAACCAGTTTAATTTAAAAGAACCAACTAATGCTTCAAAATCCAGAGCTTTAGCCCCCCCTTCACCATAATCCTTGACGAGCTGAGATCTTTTTAAATAGTGAGTCTTGTTTCTCCAAATAAACTGAAAAATTATTGAATTTGCTTTCCGAATTGATTCATTGGAGATAAAAAGTGAATGACAGGGATAATTCAGCTTAGATACACCCTCAGCTTTTGTTAAAAGGACTCGGCCAAATAAGGTCTCTTAACCAACGACTTAAGTTCTTTTTCATATCCAAGATACGTTTATTAATATTTAATTCTTCCCTTCTAATCAAATTTTTAGAGATAGTTATTCCCAAATATTTTACCTCAGTTTGGACTTTAATATTGGAAATGGATACCTCTGAACAATTGTGTATTGGTAAGAGTTCACATTTGTCAATATTAAGAACGAGACCTGATGCTTTAGAGAAACTAGAAATTAGTTTAAGAGCGTACTCAACCATTGATTTATCTTTTAAAAGAATGGCTGTATCATCAGCAAATTGGCTGATCTTGAATTCCTTATCAAATATATTAATTCCACACAGATTTTGATTGTTTTTAATGAGGAGCGTAAGCATTTGAGTGGCCAGAATAAATACTTTGGGTGAAATTGGACAGCCTTGACGAATTCCTCTTGACATTCTAAAGCTAGGCGTTATTCCTGGATTTAGAGAAATTGAACTACTAATATCAGTATAAAACATTTTAATTATATTACAAAACTTTTGGCCAAAACCCATTAGTTTTAGAGTTTCTATTATAAAGTTATGTTCTAATGAATCAAATGCTTTGTAAAAGTCAAGGAATAATACTAAGCTTTCGCAATCTATAAACTGTCTATAATCTAACATGTCTAAAATAAAACGGATGTGATTATGTATGTCCCTCCCTTTTATAAAAGCTGATTGGCACTCATCAACAACATTTGCTAGACCATAATTNTTTCCAGCGAGAGAGTGTTTTTATTAGCCTTTGGAATCAAAGTAATAAGTCCACGCTTCATAGTCGGGGAAAGATTCTGATTCGAAATACATTCTAATAAGGCCTCAAATAAAATGTCTCTTATATGCTCCCAAAAAAACACATAAAATTCTATAGTAAGGCCATCAAGGCCGGGCGACTTCCCCTTGGCCATCTGTTGAACAGCTTTATCAAGTTCCTCAATTTTTAAGTCTTCTTCCATATAGTTAATAAAATCCTCATCAACTGTTGAAATATATTCCCTGATTTTGCAAAAGAAGTATTGAGAGTCTGAGTTGGAATACTGTGAACAATATAACTTGCTATAAAAGTCTTTGATGAAATTGTTAATTTGGTTAATGTCTTCACTGGGGACACCATCAATAATCAACTTGGAAATCTTCTTTTTTGTTTGTCTCTGCTTTTCAAGGTTGAAAAAATAGGATGAATTTTTTTCGCCATCCTCAATCCAACGCGCTCTAGATCGCACAAAGGCACCTCGAGCTTTGTCTAAAAAAAGATTGCAATTTAAATCCCTCTAATTGTGCCTGCTCCTCGGTTGTCAATTGCTCTTTGGTGCATAAGACATCAATGTTTTTAATAATCTCTAGCTGTTTTGTCCTTTTTAGCTGTGACGAATATTTACCTATTTTAGTTGCTATTGATTTAACTTCAAATTTAAACCATTCCCATTTACTTAAGGGGGAAAGATCAAGCAATTTCATTTCCTTAATTAGACATTTAACTTCAGAACAAAATGTGTCATTGCGGAGTAGATTGTCATTGAATTTCCAAACAGAGCTGGAGGGAATATGTGTATTATTGAAAGTTAGGGACAAGGTTGTTAAACAATGGTCAGTTAAAGATGAAGCTGAAATGTTACAACTTGTAACAAGATTGGTTAAGTCATGAGGGATTAACCAATAATCTAGCCTGGAGCACTGGCCATTATTGGCTGCACTGAACCATGTATACTGTCTAGATCTCGGGTTTCTTAGCCGCCAGCAATCAGTCAGTCCAACGTTAGAAGTCAAATCAAGGAAAATTTCATTGAAGTTATGGTGATGCCCTCTTGAGGGGAGTCGATCCATATAATCATCGGGGGTCAAATTAAAATCTCCACCTATGATCACCCAATCAGTTGCATAAGTAACCTTCCAAATATTTATCAGTTTGCCTAATTCCAGGTAAAAAGTCTGTTTAATGTTTTGCTATTAAAGCCATATACACACAATAAAATGAAGCTGACTCCATTATAATCTACGACTACCATTGTTCAATGACCATCAGTGTCACTTTTGTGGTCCAAAATTGACCCAGTAAACCTATTAAATAATATCATGACCCCCGCAGAATGAGAAGTCCCATGACTAAAATAAACCGTATCACCCCATTGCTGCTTCCAAAAGTGTGAGTCATCTTGTGTTGAATGTGTTTCTTGTAAAAAACAAATTGCTCTTTGCTCCTTGCAAAAAAGAAAAAGTGCCTTACGTTTAACATTATCCTTTAGTCCTCTAGTATTTAACGATAACAAAGATAACATATAGTGAGAAGTCCACTTGAAATCAAAAACGTAAAACAAAGATGTGCAGAAATGAACTCGAAATAGCCTTAACTTTGGGAATTAGTGCAACAGCCCTTTAACACATGCATACCTTAGGGATCATTGACAAACCAAAAGTTCAGTGAGGGTCCACCCTTTTGTTGTCGATCAGTGCGTAGCCCTCCTTCAAGTAGGCTCTCTTTCCATTCTTTCTGGCTTCTTGAACCAGTGACCAGAGTTTGGCTCGAGCAAGTCTGTCCTCCATAGAAAAGTCCTCTTTAAAGTTGACATGTAACTCCTTGCACACTGGGGCCTCTTTGGATTTCTTCCAAACATCATCTCGAATGCTCCTCATCCCAAACTGTATGATGACAGCTCTTGGGGTGTTGGAGGTGGCAGCAGTAGGCTTCTTCCCCAATCTGTGAACCGTATCCACGGCGTCTCTCAACCTTTCAACAGACACGGGAATAACTCGTGTGAGGATTCCAATGACAACCTCCCGTATGTTTTCATCATCCTTCTCGGGCAGCCCAATTAGCCTCAGATTCCATTTCCTTTTATAACGAGCGTGCTCATCGCATGAACTCCGGAGTGCAGCATTTTCTTTCTGGAGGAGATCCACTTTCGACTGGAGTTCGGATATGTCTTTCCTGTTAGCAGTGACAGCCATTTTGTTGGCCTCAATACGCTTATCAAGGCTAATCAAAAGTTCAGTTTGTTTATCCATCTTTTGGTTTAGAGCACGTATTTCGCTTAAAATGACACTATTCATGTCTTCTTCCTTGTTTTCTGTGGTAGCATGCAGCCTCATCTTCTTCCCCTTTTTGTTTTTAATTGATGTATGATCCCAATTTACCTTTTGTCCTTTAAGCGTGGACTCGTCGACTTCAATATCTTCGAGAACATCATCATCACAAGCCTCACGAAGAGCATTTAGATCATAATCATGGTCCATCATGCTAGCTAGCCGATATGTGCTTGAAAAATACCAGAAAACAAAAGTAGTAAAAAAAAGATCCAAAATGTTTGAAAAAATAGAAAAAAGGAGAAATTTAGGGCTATTGCAGGCAGTAAAAGTTCACAATTAGGCTAAAATATCAACTTAACGTCAGAGCCTGCTGATAAGGTACTGCTCACTCCGCCATCTTGAAAAAAGCCCAGCAAGAAGAGGATGACAGTGGCGAAACCACAAAGCAGTCAAGATTAATGTTCTGAGATGCTACATCCTCAAGAGGTTAGGAGACTTGTGGCAGAGTATGTTGTTGAAGATATGCTGCCGCTTTCAACGGTGGAATCGCCAGCGTTTCGAAAACTTGTCAGCAAGACTCCTGTCGCCGCTAGCAGCAATGATGACAAGGTAAGCAATTGACTCAACAGGCCCATTTTTTACTGGACTACTGCTATTAATACTAGTCTACATAGTTTTAGCCATAAGAACAGATAATATCACGTCATTGTGAATCACAATAGGTCTGATGAAACAAAACCTCTGTTAAACACAATAAAACACATGATGTGTAGCGCTGCTGAACCTGAATTTGAAGGATAATATAAAAAATATGGATGTATTGCTCTTTGTGTGTGTGTGTGTGTGTGTGTGTGTGTGTGTGTGTGTGTGTGTGTGTGTGTGTGTGTCACATTTAGATGCTCCAAATTATAATGTGCAGCTTTTTTTTAAGGGTTTGGCCATGCTGCACATGTTTTTTCAGCAGGGGAATTTATACAATATTGGCTACTTTCTAGGTGCCCACTATCCATGGGTAAAAGGAAGGCGAGGCATGTCTCAGCATGTTTAATCACACTTAGAAAGCAGCCTATTGTGTACATTTACTAGTTTCCCCTTAAAAAAGACCAAAGTTTGTTTCATTAGGGATGTACATTGTAAGGCCCCTTAGCTAATGTCACAATAATAAACACATAATAATGAATTATAAAAATAATAAATAAATAATTAATAAATAAATATTTACTTATTAGACCATTGAATTTGATTTCTGATTATTTTTTTATATTTTCAGCATGTGCTTCCAAGCTGAAAAACCTTCTCAAAGGACTTGGATAAGGCATACACCGTCATGAAAAGGGAACTCAAAAAGACCATTGAAGAACAGAACCACGTGTCCACCATCGCTGATCTTTGGAGTGCAAATAACAGAAGCTACCTTGGGGTCACAGTGCACTGGATCGATAATCAAAGTTTGAAACGGAAGAAGGCGGCAATAGCCTGTAGACGATTCAGGGGTCGCCATACTTATGATAAAATTGCTACAGAGATTGAGGACATTTTCTCAGAATATGGCCTTACTCATGATAAAATCATGGCATGTGTGACTGATAACGGTAGCAACTTTGTTAAGGCGTTTCAGGAGTATCAGCATGTTGAGTCCGAAGAGGAAGAGGAAGAAGTGGAGGACAGTGACGAAGGGGAAGTGCACTTCACAGACTTTCACGGTGTGTTTATTAGCGCTGGTGATGATGAAGAGGCCCAGGTTGGGCTGTGTGTACTGCCTCCCCACCAGAGATGTACAGCCCACACACTGAATCTAGTTGCAAATAATGAGGTGGATAAATGGCTTTCAAGCAATCCAGAATCAAGAGCGGTCTACCGTAGCGCTACAGCCAAATGTTCTGTGCTGTGGACAAAGTCCAGCCGCTCCACAGTTGCAGCTGAGTGCGTTGAAGAGGTTAGTGATAAAACGTTGGTTGTCCCCTAGCTCAGTGGAACTCATTTTATGATGCATATGCAAGAATCACAGAAATGCCTCTCATTGACATTAATAATCTCTGCACAAAGTTTCAGATTAAATGTATGAACGAAAGGGAATACCAGTTTCTTAAGGAATACTGTGCCATTATGAAGCCCTTTACTGTTGCACTGGATATCCTACAAGGAGAGGAGACTTGTTTTTATGGCATGCTTCAACCAACACTAGAGGTTCTTATGGCCAAAACCTTGGCGATGAAAAATGGTCTCTCACCAATGACCACTGGGCTGCCTGAGGTTATTGTGGGAGCAATCAAAACTAGATTTGCTGCAATAATGGATTCCAAGGCTGCACTTCTGGCATCTGTCTCACTGCCCAAGTTTAAGCTGCGCTGGGTAAAAGAGGAAACCAGGAGAGACCACATCACTCTTCTCCTTACAACGGAGTGTCGCACACTAACAACAGAGGAACCTGCAGCCCTGATGCCCAACCCCCCTCAACTGGCTGCGGTTACCCCAAGTGAGGATGACTACTTCTCCTTTGATGAACAGGTGAATGTCTCGGCTGATGCACTCATGTCAGTGGAAACGGAGGTAACATCTTACTTGAATTCTGCCCCTGTGATGGAAAGTCTTCATCTGTTTCCAAGAATTAAAAAAATTGCACTCCGTTACAATGCACCAACACCATCCAGCGCACCTGTAGAAAGACTTTTCAGTCTTGGTAGTCTTGTGCTCAACCCAAAACGCAATCTTAGTCTTAGTGATGCGCGCTTTCAGCACCTTCTTCTGATGCGCTTTAACAGATATTTCAGTCAAGAAGGATAGACACGCACGCACGCACGCGCACACACACACACACACACACACACNAAGAGACAGACTATTTAAATATGTCAGTTTACAGGCCTTGTTTGACAGTATGCTGCCTCTGTTTATTTGGTAGTGACAGTCAGTTTACATTTTGTCCTGTGTAAGTATTTTTTTGGTCAAAGTTCAGACTAAATTGGTTCCTTTGAGGGCCAATAAGCCTAAGCACATCAATATCATTAAAAGCACTTCCGATTTTGTTATTCCATTTCAAAACGTGACCGGTAAGCCTTAAATGGCTAATAGTTGTTTAGATGTGATTTAAAAGGCTTGTGTTTTTCTTTTTCCTCTGGTCAGTTTCATTATAGTCTACTATTTGCCACAATATGTTGGTTAAGTTTCTGAAGTTATGGAGCCATTTCCCTTAGGGCTAATATTTTTTATGAAACATAAACTGTGCCTAATGGTGTAAACTTGAAAAGAATAAAGGCATAGAAGTGCTAATTTTGTATCCTGTCATCACTGTGGTTATTGACTGATATATCTTACTGTATTTTACCACAATCCTAGCTCAGTCAGATAACACATCACCTTCCACTGGATGTGTAATGAGCTAAATGAGCGTCATGAGCTACATTTAGATTGCTAAATCCATATTTGCAGTGATTTTGTTGAGTAACTCAAAGTAATGCAATAGTAGTGTAATGCCTTACATTTTAAAAACAGTAATATTGTAATGTAATGAATTACTTTGAAATGACAGTAACAAGTAATAAATAATGCATTACAATTTTGAAGTAACTTGCCCAACACTGGCGTACTATTACCTCAACCGTGTGTCTTATAAACGCACATTAAGCCTATTGGTGCAACAGCGGGTGGTGTCATGATCATGTGATGAATTAATGCCGAGCTCCGGCCGGGAACTATATGGAAAATGAAAGTAAACACGGGCGTAAAAAGTTATATTTTATAAGCAGACTCAGCTGAGATGATAGCGATGCAGAGCGCCGGGAGCTTTTCTCCGTTAGAGCTGCCTGCAGCTCAGATCATCTGACAGCTGACAGGGACACCGCGTCGCCGCCACCGCTCCTCGGATTCACGCGTCCCCGGACGCCGGATCTTCTACCAAACTCCAAACTCCTTGTTCCCTGCTACGCTTCGCTCAGCAGAGCCGACACTAATGTATCCCTCCACTGCATACTGTAACCCTTTTGCCTCGATCTGGATGATATTGAGGAGGAATTGCTCCAAAAAATGTCGCTGACACGCATCTGTCTACTTCTTTCCATCACGGAAATCTGCGGAGCTGCAGTATTTGATCCACTTATTGTTGGAGTTGGCAACAGTAACTAAGGGGGGCGGAGCTCAGCGAAAAGCTAATTGAATAAGTACAAATATCTGTAAAATGATCACTTTTGACTTGCTTTTCTCATGTCTGTCAAAATGAACTAGACTAGTACAGACTGAATAGTCATTGTTCATACAACTAATAATCTTCATGTCATTGCTTGTGTCATTGCACACAAAATTGTTGAACATGTTGATAAAACATTTTGTACATTCATCCATTTTTTAAATATTCTTATTGTGTTTCCATGAAAATGTCCATAAATAACTTTTCTCAGGTGAACCTTCTCTTACACTGATGAGAAGTAAGTAAACTTTATTTATATAGCACCTTTCACAGGCGAAAGCCACAAGGTGCTTCACATACAATAAAACAATGAACTTTAAAAAAAATAAAAAGGTTAAAAAGATTTAGGACAACAAGTAAAAACAGGATCAAAGGCCAATACTACACATTGAAACATAACAGCTCACAATAACTGACTGAATGCCTGAGTAAACAAAAAAGTCTTTAGTTCACTCTTGAATTTGTCCACAGATTCAGTTTGACGCAACGAAGAGGGAAGATCATTCCAAAGTCTAGGAGCCACGACTTTGAAGGATCGATCACCTCTCGTCCAAAAATGAGTGCGGGGAACTGACAGAAGATTTTTGTCCATGCATCTCAGCGCCCTAGCTGGAACATAGTAATGTATCAACTCAGGAATGTATGAGGGAGCCTGTCCATGCAGGGCTCTGAACACCAAAACCAAGAACTTGAACTGAAATCTATGAGACACAGGCAACAAATGTAGATGTTTTAAAACCGGCGTAATGTGTGACCTCGTATTTGTGCGCGTCAAAATTCTTGCTGCAGAAGGAGCTCTTTCTTGTTCAGGCACGTAAACAGGCTGTTACAATAGTCTAACGAGAAGACACAAAGGCATGAACAAGAACATCCAGATCATTTTGTGAGACCATAGATCTCAGAAAAGGGGTGTGTGAACTATTATATCAGAATCCCTGAGAATGAAAGATGAGCCTGGTGAAAGTCTGACAAAGTATCTAGTAGTTTGGGATCATGTAAGCTTCCACCACTCTGCTGTGGTCGGCCAGTGGTTTGCAGCACATGACAGGATGCTTGTGGAGCATCTTCCTCCCTACTCTCCATTCCTAAATCTGGTTGAGGAGTTTTTCTCTTCCTGGAGGTGGAAGGTATATGACCGGCGTCCACATACCCAAATGACCCTGCTAGCAGCCATGATGCAGCTTGTGATGACATCACAGCAGAGTCCTGCAGAGGGTGGATTCGGCACTCAAGAAGATTCTTTCCTCGGTGACAGAGCTGACATTCGCTGTGATGTAGATGGAAATATGTGGCCAGACAGACGGGAGCGTCTAGATGTCCATGATGGATCTGCAGCACCGTCTGTTTTACAGGATTCTCAGTTTCTAAACTACTACAGTATGGTTTACTGAGCCAAGGGGAGTTTATTTTTTATGTAAATGTTTTTTCTACCAGTTGCACAATGCTGTGAAAAGTTGTAAATATACAGTATAAAGTAAAGTGTGTATTCAGTGTGTTGATTTTTATTCACTTCTAGTTTTCTAAATGCCATGCATGGTTTATAATGCTGTCTTGACTTTACATTGGGAAGCACTTCCAGAGTCATCTGTCACAATGACAGCATGACCAAACCATTTGACTTGTTTGTTTTGAGATGCTGATGTCATAACTTGTCATTTTGACAACACTGACACTTTCATTGACATAAATACTTGCTGTTGAAGAACAAATGATCCATTTTGATTAAGGGACTTATCCACCATGTTTTGTAGTTTGCACTAATTGTTTTGAGAAACGTTTTAGCAGTGGTGCAAACTTAAATACTTTTGTGAGAAATGCACCAAAGCGACTGAGAAAAACTGTAACAGGATGTTCTGTTGCAGCAGAGGAAGCAGTAAGTCAGAGAGAGTCCAGCAGAGGGAGCTGAAAGAACACTGTTTGAAAAGTTTTGTTATGAAATTAATAGTTCATAGGATTAAGGTGAAAAGGGAGCCAGAACAACAAAAGACTGGAAGTCTTCAGTGTTTGTGTCTCCTATTTGGTATTTAATAAACAAACAAACAACCTTGTGTCCATCTGCACACGACCAATCATCATTACAGAGAAGTAGTACAGCTGGTTACTAGTGGTATGGAATAAAGTATTTATAGAACATAAAATGCCAATTGTTGGTTTTATATAATTTACTTATGTTACAGCAACTTAGTCTGAAACAAAAGTGGATTTCTAAAGCCAACATACAACAGTTTCACATTCATTCAACAGTCATCTAAACTCTTCAGACAGAAATCCAACGATTCCCTTGGTAAATGAAAACGCACTAGACAACAAAGACAAACAGTGAACAAAATTATAATCTTTAAAATTGTCCTAAAAACATAAACAAAATCTTCCAAGATGGTTGTTATATTTTTGCAAGAAAATAAACAGAAATTGTCTCGACTATAACAGAAAAATTGTCATTTTTGGTGTTTGATACAGACACTCTCTGGAACTCTTCTAGACTGGTTAAGATCATTCTAACCATCTGTTCTGTGGGGTACCCCAAGGCTCTGTTTTAGGCCCACTCCTGTTTTTATTATATATACACCCTCTTGGACAGATAACTGATGCTTTTCAGGATGTCTCCTATCACCTATATGCAGATGACATTCAGTTGTACTGCTCTTTTAAGGATTCTGAGCTCCATAAACTGGCTGAACTACTAGAGTGTCTATCAGCGATCACTAGCTGGCTAGAAGATAACTTCCTTCAGTTAAACTCTGAAAAGACTGAATGTCTGATCATTGCCCCTGAGAGCATGACTCCTCTGATTAGTCAACAACTTGGTCATTTAGCTTCTGCCGTCAAGTCAAACATGAGAAATTTGGGCGTCGTCTTTGACCAATCAATGTCTCTTGAAGGCCACTCAAAAACGCTGGTCAGAAACTGTTTTTATCACTTGAGAAATATCTCCAAACTGCGAAGGTTGGTGTCAAAACATGAACTTGAAATGGTTCTCCATGCCTTTATCTCCTCCCGTCTAGATTACTGTAACACACTTTTCACATGTTTTAACAAAAAAGCCCTTGACCGCCTTCAGTTGGTCCAGAACTCTGCAGCGAGGCTCCTAACTGGAGCAAACAGAAGAGCTCACATCACTCCTATTCTGATGTCTCTGCACTGGTTACCCATTGTCAGGCTCTGCCCTCTCTGCCCTCCTGTTCTCCAGCTCCCTGCTCACCAGTGTCTCTTCTCCCCTGCTTCAGTTCCTGTTAATTGGTCCCACCTGCCTCTCGTTCTCCTAATCACCCAGCTCCCCAGATCCTCTTGTATTTAAGCCCCGTCTGTTTTCTGTTCACTGTTGGTTCATTGCTTTGTGTTATCGTCTGTGTCAGCCTCAGTTCATCATTATTAAAAACCCTTCTAAAACCTCCTCACCTGCCTGTTCCATGCTCACCTGCATTTGGATCCTCACCTCAGCCAGCAGACCGTGACACCCATTAACTTTAGGATTCATTTTAGAATCCTGACTAGAACTTTCATGGTCAAGCTCCTCCTTATATTATTGAACTGTTAAAGCCTTATGCTCCAACCCGAGCCCTCAGGTCCACAAACCAGAACCTCCTAGAAGTTCCAAAGACCAGATATAAAAGTCGAGGTGATCGCTCTTTCCAGGCTGATGCACCTCGACTTTGGAATGAACTTCCTTATTGACAGTCTGGTCACCTTTAGAAAGCAGCTGAAGACCCTTTGACTTAAAGCTGCTTTTATGTAAATCTTTTGTGTTTTATTCCTTTTTTAACTTGTATTTATAATCATTTATTTGTTTTATCATTTTATAATTTTCTGACTTTCTGTTTTCTGATTTTAATTAATTTTATGATATTCTGTTGTTTGGGGATCATTTTATGATGACTTTATCTTTTGTTTTGTTCTTTGTGATTCTCTTTCTGTGATAAGTGCTATACAAATAAAATGTACTTACTTACATAATGAATTATTGTACTACTTTCACTGCTTTAGTTTTTGCCAACTTTCATTTTTAGTTTAATCAATACTTTCATGTACTTAATAATTCCTGGTTAGTTTTCTTACCTACTCAAAGTTACAAAAATTCCCAAAATTTGTGGGGCGCATTTTACAAACTTAGTATTGTTTTCCTGTAACTAGAAATCCCCTGTTCCCTTTCCTTATAATCCCTCACCACCACTAGTCTCCATCCACTTCTAGTTTGCTACTCAATGTCTTATTGAAATTCTGTTAGTTTTCTAGTTTTAGTCTTCAGTGTTTTATGTGTAATTTCATTGTTTTGTTTAGTAATGTTTGTGCTGTTCTTGCTGCCGTAGAGCACATTGAGTTGCCTCTGTGTATGAAATGTGCTAAATATATATATATATATATATATATATATATATATATATATATATGTTTACGGTAGCTGTTTCCTGGTCAGTGGGAGTAGAATAGTAAAAAGACTTATCATCTACATCAGAAACTTGGGTGGAATCTTTCCCAGCCCAACCAGAACGTCCCACAGTGAAAGTTCTGAGGCTTCATCAGTTTGTACTCACATTTCTAATTCACTACAGAGTTCTGTCAAATCATCTACGTTTTATCTTTCAGCATCACTCAAACCTGAAAAGAGATGAATTGTTTCAGAAATATTTCTAAGAATTAAACGAATAAATCTAAAATAAAAGAATGAAACATCTTAAGATCAAACCATTTTATATTAATATGAATGTTTTTGTTTTCTGTTCCATATAAAACATGATTACAAACACAAAGGCTGATTGTTTTAGGATGTCTGATCTTCACTCTGACCACATCAGAGAGGAAGTCACCATTTAATCATTTCTTTGCTTTCCTGTTTTAAACATACGACTCATCTGTTCTACTGCCTGTTAAACGTCTCTTTTATTAATCCAGAAAATAAACAAGTGGCTCTGTGCACTTTTTAAAAGCCTGTTTTTTTAACGAGCTTTAGGAGTTGATTTGTAATTGTTTCTCATTGTTTTGTAACTTTTGGCAGACAAGCAGAACGTTTTTTTACAGAAGTAAAAATCAAACTGGTGATGAAGAAAGTTCACCTTAAAAGGATGAGCTCAGGCTCTGAGGCTCCTGCAGAGCTAGCCAGGTTCCTCTTTCTCACCAATACACAACTATCAGCTCAAACATCACCGCTTCTGCACGACATCCTCAGATGTGTGAAACCACAGAAGAATAAATGTTTGTTTCCATGGTTAAAAATATGTTTTTTGTAAACTCAAAACAGTTTTTTTTTACTTTGACTCTATTTTAACCTGTAAGATCGTTTCTCCGTTTACTCCATTTTAACAGAAACCTCCATCAGAACCAGACTCAGGATCAGGAGCTTCTCAGGCGGCTGGGCTCTGAGAGGACAGGAAAGGAACTTTCTTATAATCCTTTATTTATCACTTAGGATTTCATAAAAAACATTTTTCATACCCATCACTGTGCCATGGTTTGGTCCATGACTAACACTAAAAGTATTAGAAATATGTCATAAAACATGTGTAGCTGTGAGTTAGTTTTCTATGTTCTTGCCTCTCCATGCGATGGAAGAAGAACGTCCTCCTGGTACCACAGGAAGGGTCTCACAAGGCCTCAGGGCTCCTGAGTGCGACGCAAACACTGCCCTCTGCTGAGCTTTCCAGGCATTACAGGAACCTGCTGTTTATCAGACCTGGACTGATGCACAAACCTCAATGATGAAAAGGTTTCATTCACTTTTATTTATTGTATTTACATTAATACAGCTGATTCTCAAATTATTCAAAGCATTTTATGGACTGTAATTAGCTCACTTGGTCAATATTCATGTAAATGATCATTCAAATCGTATCAATCGTTCTGGTGCAATTTTGAAAATGACTTGATAGAGTAAATGTGGAAAATAAAAAACAATAAAATGAAGAAACAGAACTCAAACAGAGGCCCTCCCTCTGACGGTGAAGCTGACTTCTACTCGTCTGTCATGAAGTCTGGATCTGGACCCCTCTGCTCTGTTAATCAGCTTCTTCTGAGTCCTGCAGACTTGAAACAACAGAGACTTGAGACTTTGGTCTGTAGTGAGTTTACTGAGGCTGTAAATGTTTTAGGAGATAACCTGAAACTTTCTGATTAGAATAAAAACAACAGAAACAAAATCAGTTTATCTGTTTATCTCAGTTCTCATTTTACTCTGACCTCTTATCTTTGCTGTAGAAAGAGAAGCTGGATTTTCACCATGACTGTTTCTGATACATTTTAATGTCTGATCAAACCAATGGGTCTGCTAGTGTACCTTCTCTTCTTGTTGGAGGACCTGAACCAGCTGAAAGGAAACCAGAAGAGGTTGGTGTTAACATGTAACAGAGAACAACAGCTGCAAAATACTCAACTCATAGAAACACGTCTCACCAGTGGAAGATGATGATTGAGCTGCAGAGCATCACAACTCCCACCATCTTCACTGTAACATGAAGGATGATCCCAGTCGCTGGTTTATCTGTAACAACATGATCAGCTTATCATCAGTGGAACAGGTTCTGACTCTGATTAAAACGTTCTGCTGTCTGCAGCTTGGACTAGTGCAGGGGTCAGCAACCCGCGGCTCTAGAGCCGCATGCGGCTCTTTTAGCGACCCCTAGTGGCTCCCTGGAGCTT